>JACXGJ010006503.1:5222-34262 GCA_016801105.1 Esox niger | reverse complement strand
CACACACACACACACACACACACACACACACACACAGTCTGGGGGGGGTCTAGCCAAGCTGCAACACCCCGGTAGTAGGAGAGAGTGGGAGGGGTGAACTTCATTACTAGGCTCCTCAGCACATTTTCATGCCCTTACATGGTCATGAGCTACTCTGGAGGGAGGGGCACCCGGCTCCACTGCTGTCAGTTTCACATGTGACCTCTGCAGGAAGTGTTGTTTCGCAGCACGTTATTGGAGAAGCATGGGGCAGATGCTGGAGGCTCTGATGTTCTGTTATGAAGAGAGGGCAGCATTCTGGTCTGTTGGTTTCACATGTGACCTCTATACAGGAAGTGTTGTTTCGCAGCACGGTATTGGAGACGTGGGAGATGGACAGAGATGCGGTACTGAGGAGAGGGCCGTCTATGTGCTGTTGGCTCGGATGCTCTGCTCTGAGGAGAGGGCAGCTGTGTACAGTGGTTTTAACCCTGCTTTATTTACTATCATGTTTTTGGGGCGAGGTCATGCTCTTATGTAGTCCCACTCCCACCATATAACTTGTGATATGCTTTTTATAAACCGTGGCTGTCTTAATGCAGTTTTTATTATTTATGTTAGTGCTCTCTTGCAGTTTTAACAAGCCAGTGTTAAAAATAATCTTTCACTGGGCAACATTTTTTAGATGACGTTAGTAGCTCACTATACTATAATGACGAGCTAGCTTGTCAGTCTAGCTAATGTTATGTGACTTGTGGTTGGAATTGCTTGTCCTACCACTGGTATAACTCCTTGAATGTTCAACCAATTTGTTTTGCCTGTCCCAGACTAGTGGTGTGTGCTTTCTAGCTTTAGTCTTAGGGGCTAACTAGAGAACAGCTAGGTAGTTGGCGTTCCAGCTAATTTTACACGACATGCTACTGGGATCTCTAGCTCATATCTCACCACTGTTAAAAAGTGAGGTCTCCAAATATTTGGGAAGTACTTCATTTAAAATAGCATCTTTCCCCAAAACTGTTTATAATTTTCTTTTGCCTGGTTGGAATCTAATTACTAATGGTTCTTCTAAATGGACATTCGTTTTGAAATCACTGGAAATGTTTAGTACATCTGGGTGGAAACGTGATTTGCTGTTTCAGAGACGATTGACCAATACAAATTCATTTTCAGACATTGCATATTAGCTCATCTAAATGCATCTTAACAAACTGTCATTCTTAATGGTTTTCAAGAGTCGACCGTGAGCCTCATACCTTGGGAATGCATTACTACAGGTAACCTGAATGATGTTCAAGGCCAGGCACCACACCATAATATCAAAATACAGGATTTCTAGCTGATTGCAGACCCGAATGTCATCTTTCTGTTTTGTCAGTGGCACTCCTTCACTTTCCAAATCCTGTGTACACATGACATTTTAAAGTGCTCTACAGTCAGTAACTAGAAATGATCAAATTTAATCTACTGGAGATGTGAAACCGAGGTCAATCAACCAACCAGTCATGCATGAAGTTGTACAAATCGAAACCATCATGCTGTTTTGAAATGATCCAGTTACACACATAATAAAGTGTCCTTCAGATACAACTGAACACCTTTTTAATGATGTCTTTTCAAATGCAATATTAGTGTATTATATCTAATATATTATAAAGTGAATAACAGAACAAAAGACTAAAATTAAAAGCAATGCAAATGTGGACCTTTAAAAAGTGATTGCCTGATTCATGAAGCTAATTTCCCGTATTGACCTGATTGTCACAACTGATTAGCCCAACCCAGATCTAAGGGATTCCCCTTTCTGCTGAAACCAGGTTTGAACTGAATGACCATAATTGGATGAAAATACAGCTTCCTTGCAGTCTAGACTGTGAAGTGTTTCGTTTCAGTAAATATGTCGCCTGTCACCCTGATGAAAGATTTACGTTGGAAAGTTTTATTCCTGAAGTGTAATTCTTTTGCTTTTCTGTTTTGCAGGTACGCATAGCAGCAAACTTCGTCATCCACGCCCCACCGGGAGAGTTTAATGAAGTTTTCAATGGTGTGTTTTTTTGGTTGTGTGTGTGCGTGTGCGCGTGTGTGTGTGTGTGTGTGTGTGTGCCATGACAGTGCACCTCAGTCTGGTACCCCAAGTCTAACCCTTTTCCTCATTGGTCTCAGCACTGTCATGGTTTTCCAAGGCCTCTTATGTATGAAACTCATCTTGAGGGCCAATTTTACCGCTGTGCTGGTCCAGGTCCCTCTGGACACCGTGGCACCTGTCGCTCTCTGTCTGGCGCTCTCTGTCTGGCGCTCTCTGTCTGGCGCTCTCTGTCTGGCGCTCTCTGTCTGGCGCTCTCTGTCTGGCGCTCTCTGTCTGGCGCTCTCTGTCTGGCGCTCTCTGTCTGGCGCTCTCTGTCTGGCGCTCTCTGTCTGGCGCTCTCTGTCTGGCGCTCTCTGTTGACCTGTCTGTGTGTAATCCAACCCCTGTCATGATTAACTTTGTCACCTCCTGAGACTGCTGGGAAGGCTGTCTGCACCTCCTTATCTCAGCTTAGCACACACTCTCACCTACCTCCTGTGGCGTGTGCCACTGAGTCTCCTTTAATCTTTGATTTCAGTGTGTCAACTTGTCATGGCTGCTTTAGCCTCATTCTTTGTCTCTGTCTCTCTTCCCCGTCCAGCCCATGTGCTCCCCCATCCTGGGACTGGAATGTGTGTTTGTGAGAGAAAGAGAGCATGATGGGATTTGATGTGAATTCTCCTGTTTATACTGTGGACTGTAGGTTTCTGAGCTCTGATTTCTGGTTCTGGTTTTCCCCACAGATGTGCGATTGCTGCTCAACAATGATAATCTTCTTAGGGAAGGTGCCGCTCAGTAAGTGGCTCAGTTTGAAGACCCACGTTCTGCTCCGGTCAAACCATCTAACTGAATGGATTCATGTTTTACTGATGAAACTGGGTTGCAATGTTTTTGTCTCTCCAGGAAATAATCATTTTCTTTGCTTGTTTCTGTAGTGCTTTTGCACAGTACAACGTGGACCAGTTTACCCCTGTGAAAGTAGAAGGATGTGAAGAACAGGTAGGACCTCGCATAGCTTCCAGGAATACAGGGAAACAAGAAGTGTGGGATTTCCCTTCATTTAGAACCACAAACTATTGAATTCTAGTGTCTCCGGACCTGGCATAATTTAAAGCCAACATGGACAACTGGAATCACATGAACTTACATGAATAGTGTCTTCAGACCAGACTGTGGTATGTTTAGGTGTCAGACTGCAGAATTCCAGAACTGAGGAGATTTAGGGTAAGCGTACCTATTAAGCCTACCAAAGAAACAATGTTAGAAATGGCTAATATATACAGACATATTTTTTTCTCCAGTGGCGATTAATCTCTAGTTTCAAGTTCTATAGATTTACTTGCACAATTTTCAAAGATTTGAAAAAAAAATATGAGAAAAGTCTGGATTGGGCTTAATGGGTACTTATGTTCTTTAATCCGCAGCTCTGCTGCGCCTGAAGACGAACGATTTTTGACAGTGCAACTCGTGTCAGGAGTTTTGACTGCCACAAGCTCTCTGTAGAGTAGACAAGGATGTACTTCTTTTAGATGAACTGTGCTGATCCCTCTTCCTCTGTCATAATTGCTCCAGTGTGTTGTCTGTTCACGTTCGTCACGCATCACTGTCGTGGTCCTGTGCGTTGTGTGTCAGCGCGGCACTTTTTTAACCCAACGTTTTTCTTCGCCTTCTTAATTGACTAGCAGGAAGAGTAGTAACTGAGAAATTGCCAGTCTGATTGGCATAAAAATAAGTATACTTGGACGTAACAAGCCTATTTATTAATTAAACAACACAAAAAATACATTTTCGAATAAAATCTAAAGATGTTAGTGGGCTTTAAGGGTACGTGGGCTTAACAGGTAGGCTTACCCCCTGGCAACTGGCAACATATCTTATTGCTATGTCAATACAAAAAATAATTCTCTCAGCAAAATGAACTTGTGTATATTTTTCACTGATTTAATAATTTCCTGTTGGCTCAGTTCTTACCGACTGCTGTTTATTCTACAACAATAAATCTGTATCTTATCCCTCTTTCAAACCTGTTCTGCCCTTCACTCTTTCCTTCACTGCCCTTCTGTCCTTCACTCTTTCCTCTTCCTGTCATTCGTCCGACCTCTCCCCGCCCCTCCGTCCTTCTCCTCAGGTTTTAATCACAGAGCATGGGGACCTTGGCAATGGCAGGGTCCTGGACCCTAAAAACAAGATCTCCTTTAAGTTTGACCACCTGAGAAAGGAGGCCAGCGACCCGCGGCCCCAGGATGTGGACGGAGCCATGGAGGGTTGGAGGAGTGCTGTGGACGGGTCTGTCCGGGCCTACGTCAAGGAGCACTACCCCAGCGGGGTCTGCACCGTACGTTTGGACCGCAGGACACCCCCCTGATTCTGGTCGCGCAGCGTTGAATGGCCTGTTGGGTCGTGCTGTATGTAAACCCACTGACCTTGTCTGCTGCTTCTGTCCTTAGATATACGGTAAAACCATCGACGGTCATCAAACCATTATCGTCTGTGTCGAATGCCATCAGTTTCAACCAAAAAACTTCTGGTATGTATTCAGAACACAAGACACTTTGTTTTAATTTACCTTTAAGTGATTGAGTAGGATCCTACTCAGAGCTGTTTGCAGTAGTGAGTGCGCGTGTGCATACATTTTCATACATTTCTCTTGTGACACCCCGTCAACCACAACTCTGGCACTGTAAGTGCCATCCTCCACCAACTGAGCTACAGTGCAGAATCTTTGTGGTTTTGATTTCCTTGGTGGTTCATCAACAACAGTCATGTGATCGGTCCATTTATATGACCAAGCTGTTCAAAAAAACCCTCTTAAGAGTGATCTCACGTTGTCTGAAAGTGACCTCACCATGTCTCAAACAGGTGACCACCATTCCCACACATTCAAAATATGGTTTTGGTACGCACCAGGTTGTTAGGGGAAGAAACACTTGTCTGTTTCAGTGGTCTGTCTTTTGTAGGTGGGACTTTTCAGAGGAATATCAGAGGATTTCACATGATTGATTTGACTGTTGTTTCCCTGTTATTGGCATTAAAGTTTCCATGCTGAATTAAAACATTTCTAGCCTTGTGTAAACCTTTAATTGCCTCACTGCTAAATGCTTTTTAAATACCATCTAATCTTGCTTTTGCTGGTAATTACCTAACCCCTGGCTCTTTGTTTAGAGATTTTAGGCACCCCATTACCTTGTTGAGCCAATCCTGATCAGACTAATATAAATGGATGAGGGCCGTTTATGGGCTGTGCCAATCCTCTTTGTGTGTGGGTTATACTGAGCTTAGGGCTAGCGCCAGGTCGGAGTGTAGTGATGCCATGGCTTCTGTATGAGATCTAAAACCTCTTAGGAAAGAGCTGGCTGCTTAGTGGAGAGAACCAGCTGCCTCAGTCTAGACCCAGTTCTGAGAGAGTGTTGAAGGCCAGTGGTAAGACTTTCTCCATCTTGATATGTTTCTGCTCTCTGGAAAGGAACGGACGTTGGAGGTCAGAGTGGAAGTTCACCATTGGTGGCTCCAGCACACAGGTTGCCGGCATCATGAAAATCCAGGTGTGTCTATCTGCCTGCCTGTGTGTTTCCTTCTGCCTGCCTGCTTGCCTGTGTATGTGTCTGTCTGTCTGCCTGCCTGCCTGTCTGTGTATGTGTCTGTCTGTCTGCCTGCCTGCCTGTCTGTGTATGTGTCTGTCTGCCTGCCTGTCTGTGTATGTGTCTGTCTGCCTGCCTGCCTGTCTGTCTGTGTATGTGTCTGCCTGCCTGTCTGTCTGTGTATGTGTCTGTCTGCCTGCCTGCCTGCCTGCCTGCCTGCCTGCCTGTCTGTGTATGTGTCTGTCTGCCTGCCTGGCTGCCTGCCTGTGTGTCTTTCTGCCTGCCTGGCTGTCTGCGTGCCTGCGTACGTGTCTTTCTGCCTGCCTGGTTGCATGGTTCGTGTGATGATTTAAAAATCATCTGTGCTCAGACTCCACCTGTACTATCTTGATAGGTACATTACTATGAAGATGGTAACGTGCAGCTGGTCAGCCACAAAGAGGTCCAGGAGTCCATGTCCATTTCTGTAAGTAATTGTGCTTACTTACTTAACAAAATAAATGTGAAACAGCATCCATTAGGGCTGTAACCATGGCTGTATTCCTTGCCATACTGTACGGACTTGATTGAATTGGTTTTTTTTAATCAAAAAATAAATTGCAAGCTACATTGTGCTGAATGTCTCTTAAAGAAATCTGAGAAATCTACAAAAAAGGTATTAAATTGAGTGCAATTAAATAAATGAATGCAGCTATAACAGTTTTTAATCAATTATCAAAATAGATATTTACATCCCTAAACACAGCGCCGCCTCCCGAATGCATTCAAGCAGACCTTAGCCGCAGTCTGTTCGTGTTGTAGAAATTAGCCAGAGCAATAGGTGCACAGAAAGCCGTGAGTGTGGCTAGCTTCCAGTTGAGAATAGTGGGTTTCAGCACCTGAGGTGCTAAACCCTTATTACGAATGGCCCTCAACCTACCTATTTCAACAAACAGGTAGTGCCTTCAAAATAGGACTGTAAAACAATGTGCCACGGTCCAATATTGCACTTCTAGAATTTTATTTTTTTATCATCATTTCCACCCGTTCCACCAGAATGAAGCTGCCACTGCCAAGGAATTCATCAAGATCATGGAGGCTGCGGAGAACGACTACCAGGTGTGTGAAACAGCTTGGATGTGGATGTTCATGTTGTAGTCTCACTTCAAAACAGCCTCTGTAACGCAGAGCCATGTGACGCTTGTCTGCTACTAATGATGTTGTAACACTGAACCCCCTACTCTCTCTCCCCGCTAGACCGCAATTAATGAGAATTACCAGACCATGTCGGACACTACCTTCAAAGCCTTACGTCGCCAGCTCCCCGTGACGCGCACCAAGATCGACTGGAACAAGATCCTGAGCTACAAGATCGGCAAAGAGATGCAGAACGCTTAAAAGGGGGAAATCCCCAATATTGCATGACTGGATGGTTGTTTTGTCTTCGTATGAATTAGGTAAATGGGATAGAAAAAAGGTTTGGTCTCACAGGAAAAATTATCAAATGTTATTACACTTGTAAGATGTCTACTTTTATTAATACTTTTATACAGACACCGTAAAATAATCTGTATAATACACGTGAAAATCATGATGTTATTATTGGTGAAATAGGATGTAGAGTAAGACTTAGAACATAGGAGAGGTGGTGAAGCATCATATGCAAGACAACCCGATATATATGTGTGCAATATTTATTATAGCGTTGAGACCACACCTTTTCTTTGACCCAAGGAAAAAAAATTGCATTGAAATTGCAATGATGAAACTACTAAGAGAAAAGTTTCCATATGAAATTTGGAGTCAAACTTTAAAATGGGCCAATATAGGATAATAGAATAATATACTGTACAACAGATACCATGGTTACTGTCCCATCCTGTATAAGAGTACTGTCAAGTTAAATGGCTCATTCTACTTTTGTACACACAAGTAGCCCCGTCTGTTGTCAAGCACTCAACTTGTTCCCCTTATTGGTAGACTCAGTGCCATCGGAGGGGGGCAAAGGGGCCAGTGCCCCTCAAGATAGACTCTGTTTCCACTGTTTTGTTTCCCCATAAACACTGCAAGTGGTATATGAGTTGGATATGCCCCCTCAGACATTTCATCCTGCAGCCAGGTCTACTTCCGATTGTTTTTGTCCTAGTAAAAATCTCATGTCAAACTTGTGACCTTCCTGGCTAAAACACAAGTTAACTCATTGACTTTTGAAATTAACTTTAATTCAGCAAAAAGGGAGCAGAACTGATGCCCTGACATGCTTAATTGATTAACGAGCATTTCATTGCTACTAAATGTGGATCATGTTCAATTAATTTACAATAAAATAAAAATTTCACTATCACCCCCAGTGCTTATTTTTTAATTTAAACAGACCTGACTGCATTATAACACGGCACAATGTAATATATACCTGTATTAAACATCCTTGTCTGTCAGTTTGGTGATTTATTTCCTTGATTAATTGTAATTCAGTCACAACTGTTGCATTAAATTACACATTTTCTATTTACTGACTCAGTCATGCTTTTTACATTTTTTCTGCTCTCGACTGTTTAGTATCGCTGTGTTTCTGGATGTTTCAGAGCCGAGGCACATGTCGGTCTCATTATTGAGTTATACGGGTCTGACGGTCTGTACGGCTTCTGTTACAACCCTGAAACAGATTGTATTTAAGTATTTCTTACTCCAGACTGAGAAAATAAAATTACTCATCTTCGGCCGTTTGCTTGTGTTGAACGCATTTAAGATCAGAAATCCATGCTGAATATAACAACCTGTGAATTTTAGTGGCACACAGGTTGGCATGACGACCTCATCTTTTCGAGAGAAGATCAACCTGGGTGAGAAGTTGACGGATTCTGTATTGTCCATATTGGGATTGAAAGAGAACCCTGGCCCCCCCATGTAACCAGGCCGGCGACTGACAAATATTATTTCCCTTTTTCAATAAACCCTTGACACTACTGAAATAGACATTCATTATAGTCAGGATATTGTAAGTTCCGGAATGCTCTGATCATTTAAAACAAGCACATTGAATGGTCATATCATAGTTGGAAATGGGAGGTTAGAGCATGCACTCCTTTCATGCTATTTTTCGTTTACATTCTGCAAGTGTCATTGAAATACTCTTACATCAACGGTCTGTTTTAATCCTTTCGAATTGGTAGGGACCTGTTTGATCACTTCAAAGTTGGAGGCACTGGCTAGTTAGCTGTCCAGCCAACATGCTACGAGGAAAGCAATTGGGATTAGCTAGTGCGTTCTTGCCTGCTAGCTAGCTGACCCGTATACACGTCTACAGTTTGCACGCTACAATACCGTATATCCAGACTTGTTCTCCTCTTCCTAGCTAGCTAATAATGCAACGTTAGGGAGAAACCGCAACTTATACAGTTGTAACTGTCTTTCACGTAGCTAATTTCAAGGTAAGACAATTAAACATGTTTGTTTTGTGTGTGTTGTTGTCTGGATACTAGCTAGCTAACCACGCTTTTAAAGTTTCCATGTTGTGGTAGCAACTTTTCTGTCTAGATAGATATCATAGTTAGCTACAGAACTCAGACGGTAGAAAGTAGTAGTTTTCCGAGTGTAAGTTGTCTGAAAAGCTATCTACCTATAGTACATGTATTTTTGACATTGCTAACTTTACAGGTCAATTCATTGTTGCATAGTCATTTTCCTAAACCTAGTTAGAAAAGCCACTAAAGTGACACTAGACTACAGTACACAGTAGAAGTGATGAACGGTGACTTTGATATTGTTTGTAGCTTTACTCATCTAAAAATAGTGTGTCTTTGACACCAATAAAGGCCACAAAACATGTAAGACGTCTAAAATGTTATGAAGTGCTTAGTATTTCGTTTTGAAACCCTGTTGATCGAAATTTTATCAAACATGGTACATAATAAAACGTGGTAATCGCGTCTGTACAATGGCTGTTCGGCCTCTATTGATATTGTAAACGGTCAGGATAATTATTATTTTGGGGAGGGGGAATTGAGTGATTGCATATAGTCAGTCATATGATTTTTTTTAAAACCGTGTTAACGTCGAAGTTGGCTCTCTGTCTCCCTCTTCTGTGAGTCACAGCGTGGTGGTCAGGAACAGATGGAAGAATGTGTTCTTTCAGTGGGCCAGCTGGCTGAGGAGTAGAGGACCAGGCAACTGTCAGGCACAGACACACGGGCTGAAGTGTGTGTGTGTGTGTGTGTACATTTTTACAGGTTTGTGTGCGTTTGTTGTTGCTGTTGGGGCAGGGTTGTAAGAAATGGAAAGGGCCTGAGGTGGCTTGGCAGGTTGAGATGCAAAGCAACTGTTCTTGACTGCAGGGTGTCAGGTTCAGAGTGGCATGAATGCTCAGCAGGGTTGGGCAATGTCTGGAATGACACATCGACCTGCACAAACCTTGTTGATAGACTCTGTGTAATGGACTGTATGTTGCTTAACGTATTGTTACCAGAGCCACAGGCATTGTACATAGTCTATATATTTTGGGAATCTTAACAGTGCTGCAGTAACGCACAGGGTGTGTGGTATATTCCTATATAGCTGGGAGGTGTTCTTAGGCTCTGTATGGAGTGTGTGGATACAGCCTGTGGTTGAGGTATTTTGTCAGTATACCATAATGGCCGATATGTGTTATTGCTGTCATGATCTGGGCTGATGCAAATGCACTATTATAAACAGGATGTGTCAAATCCTGGACACAGATTGGCTGATACCGATGGTATACAAATTCATATGCCACGGCTATGACATCACTTGTACCTTCTTGCATATTTAAAACATTTGAATCTAATATAATGGCACTGGGCCTAGTTGCTGTGTTGTGTCTAGGCCAGTATAAGTATTTATGATTATGTATCAGTCATAGAAGCCCATCTTTTCACAAATATTTAGTAAGCCTGGCCGTATCAAATGCGTTGTTATTTCGGCTTGATCATCAGGGTATGGGCACACTCTCCCATTAAGCAAATCTAGGTCGGTGTTGTCTTAACGGCGCGACCAAACTGGCTGATTGATTTAAGCCGTTTGGTACGTAGGCGGCTAGAGATTGTCCCCTAGATACGGCCATGGTTTGTTTTAAAATCTGTAAATATGTATGGCCGACTTTCTTTAAGACTACCGCCTAGGGACGTTTCCTGGCGACTCCTAGAAAATGGTATCCTCATTACAAGTCGTTTTAACATTCAAGTCAAACAGTTACTGAACGTCTCGATGCCTGTCCGCTAACCGTGTGACACGCTAGCCTGCCGGAGCGATCCACTTCTGTGAACCGGATTGTGTACCTAATACTGGCCACTGAGTGCACGTTGTCATCTTGGGTAGTGTTAATAGTAGTTTAAGTTTCACGTGTGGGATGTGTAAGCTAAGGGACGTAGAGAATAGGCCATCTGAAATGTCACCTCGCAGGGTGCTAAATGGTTGTGCAGAGTAAGAGTATGTTTATACAGTGAAGTATTTTTGTTGTTTTACGTTAGGATGTTGCCAAAGATAGCTGTCGGTCATAGTCTGCTGGCAGTCAATGGTTTTGTAAAGCTAATCCACACTCACAAGTCTGCTTTTGGAGTTGATGATTTCACGGTGTCTTACAGAATATCGGGCTCACGTCAGATAGTGGGTTTGCCTTTGTGACCTGTAATTGATTACTATATACGTGAAATAGTTGACTTTAAAAAATACGGTAATTTGACCAATATGTTTCAAAATATATTCAAATTCGTCTGTCAACTTCTTGATTTTCTGTTGTTTTCACCAGGCTCCTCTAAGTTCCTCTTCCTCTTTCGCCAACCGTTCCTCATTAGGCTGTATATTCTATTGTATTAATGTTATATTTGTTATTTTTCAGTTCTTTCTTGCTTGTGCAAACACTACTCTGGCCTTTTCTCTGGAACCTGGAAGTATGTGGCAGGCAGTGACAGTCAATGGTTCCTATCTGTCAAAGCCATAAATAAGTCATAAATAACGGACTTTTCCCTGGCCAGTTCAATCTCCTCTTACTGTGACTCACCTAACCGGAGACAGGCGGCCTTTGTGGAGAGCACCAAAGTAACAGAACAAGTTAGAGATGGAGAAAACCCATCATGCATACATGTAGCTTGTGTCTCAAGCAGCCCCCTATTCCCGAGATAGTTCACTGTATTTTGCCATTTGAGACGTAACCTTCAAAGTGTCTGGAAGCCAAAAGGAGGAGGCTTTAAGGCGACAGGCTGCTCCCCAGCCCCCAGGAGGAGTCGTCAGAGAAGGTTCGTAGCGGCGGGGACCCTGTAAGCCCTGCATGGCAACAGATGACTCACACTCTGTCATAGGGAATCAACGAGTGCCGTCAGAGGAGCAGTAGGTCTCCATGGCGAAGCGTCAAGGGAGTATACCCGGGCCGTTTTGAGTCATCGTTGTGGTACTACACCTGTCAGGGCACCTCCCAACCGGTGGACCTCTGGTCCAATCAGCTCATAGCGTTGCATTGAGTTTTTGGGGCACCTTATTGCCCAGACTTTGTGTTTTCCGTGACAGTGTACCAGCGATTGTTTTGGCTTGTGTGCGTTTATGGTCCTCATTACTAGTCCACAGATGGCACTACACACACACACACACTCTAGCTAGCTAGCTGGATCAAACTGGAGTGGGGCCCTTAATTTAGAACTTGGGTGCAGTTTTGGTAACATGAGTACAGAAAGCAATGTTTGCCCAAGCTACTCCTCTGGAACACCTTAACACATTCGCTCCTGGACATGAGGTCTCGGTCTGGTAAGACCATGCTCCAGAGAAGCCAGGAATCAGCGAATACAGAGGGGTTCAGGTGCTACTGCTGGCCAGTGTAATGTCCCGTCAGTCAGTTCACCTGGAGGACGGTTTGGTCATATTTAGTTTTATAGGTGTTGTATCTCAGTGAAAGAGGCGTAGGGGTGTTGAAGGCCTCTAGGAAAGGCCAGAGATGGCGTTGGAATTGACCAAGCCTTTGGGAGGAGTGACCACTCTGCTGTTGATTCCCCTAACCTTCAAATGCCAGCCTCCCTTCGCCTAACTGAACAGATGAATGGGCCAGGCATCAGGTTTGAATAGACTCATGGTCCTCCATCTGAATGAATGGAGAACACCAGGTAAGGAATGTGATGGGTGACGAGTGACCATATTATGATGCAGATGTACTGCTTCTGGAATGAGAGACATGGAGATCTGAATGCTACATAGCCATGCCTTGCTGACCAGGGCTGAAGGCCCAGAGGAACAGCTGGGGAATTCATTGAGCTACAGCACTTCCAGGAACTTAGTGGCTGACATTCATTATATAGGTCTCTAAAGTAGAAGGCTCATAAAATGAACGGGGACCTTAGCGATTTCAACATGTCCCTTTCCTTATGGGGTGACTCCATTCACCTGTTCTTTGGGCTTCTTCATGGGGTCGTTCCACTGACATCTGAAGGTTTCTAACGTTTGAGCTGGATGTCAGCATGGCTTCATTTCTGCATGCACCTCTCCCATTGATTTTCAGAGGACTCGCTGGACCCAGTCAATACCATGTAATGAAAACGAGAGTCCTTTTACCAAGCAGGGTTCTTGAAGTGGAGACGGCGACGTTTCAAGAGAGCCTTGCGTGCCTGCATCAAATCAGACAAGGCTTTGAACCATCAGCGACCAAGCAAACACCTAATGGAAAAAAAGAAGCTGCAGTTCCGCTGTTGTCCAGCAGGTGTCAGCAGCATCAGTGCCTTAGCAGCGCAACACCAGTTTAACTACTCCTGGATTGGCTGGGCACATGTTCACACACTCATAATTGGACTTTTTGTAATGGTCCTGTTGGTGGTAGACAACATATCGGGTCAGAACCCGAAGCATGTATAGATTTTATTGCTGACTACTGGCGTGTTTTCTGAAACAATGTTGTCTCGCACCCTTCCTGTCTTCAGGTAGGTCTCCTGGAGAGGAGGTCTGAAGGAGACCAACACCTATGGGTTCAATTAAAAAAAGGAAAAAACATCTAAAACCGTAGACGTTAGCATGGAGCAGTTGGTGAGCATTTTAAGATGATGGGATGTGAACGGTGACTGCAGGAGTGTAGTGTATCTAGAGGCGGCTGGATGAATGGACGTTAATGTGTAGTTTGGTCTATTTCTTCTGTTCATTGTGGAGGTGGCAAGCCTAGTACTCACTAATAGGCTTGTTATTACCAAGTCCTTATGGTTCTGAATGTTGGCCCCGTAGTTGACCTCCTGTAGGTCATCAGAACCTCATTGGCCTTCCCACGTGGGCGTTTCGTCTTTCCGATTGTGTCTGGAAGGAAATGCGTTGAATGGCTGTCTGATTAGAGGCAGCCCTGGGCTTTTTCTCGTTTCCATACAGGATGTAGCATCCCTTTACTGTTAGTTTCACCAACACACATGAGAAATCTATTTACTGTCTTGCACACACACACACACACAGGCGCACCCACAAAATGAACAACCATTTAGCCCTCCTGTACATCTCCTATACAAATTTAAATTTGAGCGCTTTCATGCATGCAGACACTATGCTGCGTGTGTCTACACCACACTGAATATAATTACATGCACATTAAATGACGACGGCCGTGGGTCGCGTGTGGGACTGGTTGACGACGGCCGGGGGTCGCGTGCGGCTCTGGTTGACGACGGCCGTGGGTCGCGTGCGGCTCTGGTTGACGACGGCCGTGGGTCGCGTGCGGCTCTGGTTGACGACGGCCGTGGGCCGCGTGCGGCTCTGGTTGACGACGGCCGTGGGTCGCGTGCGGCTCTGGTTGACGACGGCCGTGGGCCGCGTGCGGCTCTGGTTGACGACGGCCGTGGGCCGCGTGTGGCTCTCGTTGCTTGGAAAAATCCGTATTTTGGTGCCGGTACAGCCAAAACATACATCCTGGCATGTAACCAGTGATTATCTGGTAGGTACATTAGCACTGGCAACGTCTCTGTTTAGCTGACATTCATCCTCAGTGTTTGTTGTCTTGCTAACGTTGGCCAGCTAATGTAGATGCGTCTGCAAGGGTTCTGCTCATAGAACTATGGGTTTGTTTTCTGTCTCTCTTCCTCCCACACAATCAGGTTTTACAAGCTCCCCGATGAAGTGTAGCCAGCCTTAGTCTCCATCTGCCTTTCTCTGCCCCTGCCTCCATCTGCCTTTCTCTGCCCCTGTCTCCATCTGCCTTTCTCTGCCCCTGTCTCCATCTGCCTTCCTCTGCCCCTGCCTCCATCTGCCTTCCTCTGCCCCTGCCTCCATCTGCCTTTCTCTGCCCCTGCCTCCAGCTACCTCGATCTGCGTCTCTCTCCAAATACCACTCTCTCCATCTGCCTCTTGCTACCTCTCCCTCTGTCTGAATTATGGCCTTAGTCCTAACGCTTATTTTTAGTTACCTAGCAACCTAGATGAGAGGCCTTGCTTACTTGGGTGGTACTTGTTCCCATTTGGGTGGGGGGTTGGGGGAGGGAGGGAGGGAGGGAGGGATGGGTTTAGATACAAGGGGGGCAGCAAGCATTGTTCGGATTTAAGGTCCTCGTTAATGTGATTATAACATTTGATTGATTCCTGCAAAAGTGGTTCAGAGAGCGAGAGAGAGAGAGAGAGAGAGAGGGGGGGGAGAGGGGGAGGGAGAGGGAGGGAGAAAGAGAGAGGGGGAGGTGTTTTTACTAAGTTCACTCATCTGAGTAGCAAAGTATAATTGATGCCTGGCTGTCATTATAACTAGTTCCTCATCCACCACCCACCTCACCTGGTCCTTGTAATCACCATGACAACGAGCCTGTGTCCTGATTGAGGCTGGCTGAACGTGACTACCAGCGCACCTCGAAGTGCTGTTCTAAATTGGAACCGATTGAGGTGAGAGTTGTGTACTCTGCTGTTCCGGGCTGGTGTGCGCTGCAGCGGGCACCTGTTCTCACACTGTGGTCCATCTGAGCCTTAGAACTGGACTCGGCACCTCAAGCCTACATTCACCTCCTCTAAACGCTTCTTTATCTAATCATTCTTTCTAGTTTGTAGTGATGGCACTCACTGTCTATTGGCACGGCTGTTGGGAACCGTTGGCTGTATTAGAAGCTAGTTGATGACGGTTTACCTCAGCTCTGATATGGAACCCACTCATTAATTAGCTGGGCCTAAATTCATCTTATTGATTGTTCTAGTCAGATGGTGTCTGAGAAAATGGCTGACATTGGAGCTGATGAGAATGGTATTGTTTCTGTTTGAGAGGATGGTGATGATGATTTACATCTGAGTATTGTTTCCATTAGAGTTGATGATGGTTATGATGATTTACATCTGAGTATTGTTTCCGTTAGAGTGGATGATGGTTATGAGGATTTACATCTGAGTATTGTTTCTGTTAGAGTGGATGATGGTTATGAGGATTTACATCTGAGTATTGTTTCTGTTAGAGTGGATGATGGTTATGAGGATTTACATCTGAGTATTGTTTCTGTTAGAGTGGATGATGGTTATGAGGATTTACATCTGAGTATTGTTTCCATTAGAGTGGATGATAATTATGATGATGATTACAGCTGGATGTTGTTTCTATTAGAGTGGATGATGATGATGACGACGATTACAGCTGGGTGTTGTTTCTATTAAACCTGGTCCCTGTCCAGTCGTCATTCTCCTCCCCTCATCTTCCTTGTCTTCTCCCCTGGTGGAGTGTTTCAGAGATCCTGTGTAATTAACATGACCCCAGGAGATCATCTTTAGTAGAGGGGGAGGGTGGGTGTTAGATGGGTTGAGGGAGGGGTGGTGGAGGGGGGGTCGTTCCGGCTATAGGACAAAGACGTTTGGTTTTAGCTAGCGAAGAGAGGGAGCCACTCTGTGTGGACAAAGGAGAAAATGGCCTTACCCACAACACAAGCTCCTCATTTCTCTCCTAGCGGGCTGGGCCAAATCTAAACACTGCTAGCGCGCTCTAGTGCTCTATGTAAACGCTTGTCTGTCTTACATGAGGTGGTGACAGTAGGAACGCTCATGCTAACAAACACACGTCTCTGTAAAAAAAAAAACATTCCCATTCAAAACCCTATTTTTGCTGACCTTTGACTTGAACCTTAACCCCAACCTTAAACCGTAACCCCAACTCCTAACCCAACTGCAACATTAGTATTTTAGCAGAGGCTTTTACCCTGGGTGGCTTACCATTATTGCATTTATCTTCAGCTTGGTGACTAAACCTAGCCGCTAACAGAAAATCACCCCACAGGGAAACATTTACCTTGTTTTACAAGCCTTGCAGGAATTTCTTTTGGTCCTTAAGGATATTGTCACACCTGAGCAGATGCACACTTATGAACACCTTTATTAGCGCTCATAAACATCCAGTATAGCTACTTTAAATATACCCAAATACTCCTGCGGTGGTATTTGCATAACTTCCCATGTTCTTTGATATTATAGCTCTGCTTAACGAGCTAACTGACTGTTTAAATGTGTCATGCCTCAGATGGCTGTAAAGGCTACTACTGTATTCTTCCAGACCAGGGTTGTTAAAAAAAACAGTTTTTGACACCTTGCTTGGGTTTTCCTTTGGGATTCTCCCAGTTTTCCTGGAGAAACCTGTGAATTTGGTGAAAGCTAGCTTATTTTTGCAGCCCTCTTTCTGACCGACGTGCGGGCCTTGTCTTTTGTTAGTGAGGTTCCAGATTTGCGCGTGTGCAGGTGTATTTGAGTGTGTTCGTTACGGTTGTTGCTACGCACGCAGCTAAACGTCTGTCTCCAGCGGATTGGCTCTCATTCACATGTGTGTGAGGCTACATCCAGTGGGGGATGTGCCCGTGTGTGTATGCATACTTGTGTGTGTGTGTGTGTGTGTGTGTGTGTGTGTGTACATTTGTAACGGCAGTCTTTTGGGGGGGGGGCTGTAATAGACAGCCCCATTCGATTGGCCGGTTGGCAGCCCAGTTGCGCGCTCCACTGCACTCCTCTCCTCCCCTCCCCAGCAGTCAGGCAGTTGGCGTTTCGCAGGACTCCTGACGTCACCCAATGCTTGCATAGCTATTGTCTCACCAACCGGGCTGCCGACCGCTTTCGGCTTCACCCCAAGACGGCCTGCCTCTTGTCCTCGGCCGCACGGACACACAGGAAGAGAGAACGAGTGAAGGAGGGAGGGCGAGATAGCGGAGAGAGAGAGTGGATGGTGGGAGGAGACCAGGAGGGGAAAGCGAGAGCTAGCTGCAGCGGGCAGCTCTATTCTCTGTCTGGATCTCAGCACGTTTTTCTGTGGAGAAGGATTTCTATTGTTTGGGTGTTTCTCCGTCGTCACGTGAGGCCTCGGTTCGGCCGCTGCACCGCGCGTGTGTCCCGGTAGCGGTGCGTGTGTCCAGGCGGGCCATTCGGCGCCGGGAGCGGGCGGCGTGCGGAGCATCTGCGCGTCTCAGAGCCAGGGCAGGCCGGCAGGCTGGCTGCATTGTGTGCTTTCATGACCCCTGCTGTGTAGCTGCCTGCTCATCAACCCCCCCCCCCCTCCCCCTCCCCCCCTCTCTCCCACTCTCCCTCCCTCTCTCCTCTGTCTCCACCGCAGCGCCCAGCCATGTTTGGCACAGAATCCTCACGTAAGTAACACGCTGCCATCCTCTGGCCTGGTCTGTCTCCGTGTGTGTGTGTGTGGCGTGGCGTGACGGTGTCTGCTCGCTTCATTCAGGGCTCTCTCCAACACCACCACCCCCTCTTTCCTTCCTTCCTGTTCCCCCCCATGTTTTGTGGTGACAATTTGGCAGGGATCTACCATTTTGCCAGGGATCTACCATTTTGCCAGTGAGGGCTGTTTCTGATGCAAAAATCTATCCCTTCTCTCTACTGCCTTCTTTTCCTTGTTTGTTTCCATTTTTCCCACACAATCCCTACATTCACTTTGTCTTCTAGTTTTTCAAATGTATCTGCTGTGTATTTTCTTGTAGCTAGCCTGAAACGGACCACATCCCTCTCTGTCTCTGTTTATGCATTCCACTGCACCTGATCTGTTTTATAGACTGAGGAATCGTGTATTTCTACAGTTTGCTAATAGCAACATTCTTGCAATGGCAGGCAGTTCTTAGTCTCTGTCTCCCATGCTCAGTCAGGTGACTCTGTGAGCGGTAAAGGTAGCATGTAGCGTTTCCTCACACTAAGCTAGGGCACAAAGATGCTACCGCTAGGTGCTACTGCTTGTGATGGTAAACAGTGATTGGATGGGGTTGAGTAAAGCTGGGATGCTTCCTGACCATTTGGCTGATAACATGGCTTATAATAAGGAAGCTTATTCAAGAGAAATGTGATGTTTGAAGTGATGTGTGTTTTGTTAATCTAGGTAATTGTTTACAGGCACAACAACGATTCATGCAGCCAAACAGTTGATAATAGGCATAGAAAAACCCAAACAAACAGTATATGGCATTGTAATGTTGTAATCATGACAGAGTGTTTCTGGGTATTACCCAGATTCAGGCGGTTTATTGGAACGCATGCTAAATCGTAGAGTTGGTGCTATACACCCCATATTAGGGTGGATGCATATCGCCAGTGTTGGGGTTGTTCTTGGGTTGTGCAGTTATGACAAGGATCTGCAGGTGGTCAGTCTGTCTGCAGCAAGTCCCCCCCCCCAAGTAGTCCTATAAGGCTACTGAATCTACTAGCAAAATGCCACTAGGATTCCACTGCTCTGATTTATTAGAAACTGTTGTGGTCACCTAGAGGCATGGAGCCACCATTTTCGTTGTCCTGGTAGTGTGATTATAGGTTGCTTGTAAAAGTTCAGCAGCAAGCAGTGAGTCCCTTTCAGAGTGTTCAGTGTTTCATTTCTGATAATGCTTGTGTGTTCTGTTATCTATGATGAGTTTGGCATCCAGTTTCTTCAGACATCTCATCCAAAGGCTGTCCTGCCCTGCTGTTCTGAAGGACTGGTGAGGTGCCATAAGGGCCATCAGACACTCAGGACTTTCTGTTATTAAGAAGCTGCAACAGCACCTCAAAGCCTGGCTGGTGTCAAAATGCTGACAACTGGTCAGCCAGACAACTGGTCAGCCAGACAACTGGTCAGCCAGACGACTGGTCAGCCAGCCAGCTAGCTGCTTACTCACTCATCTGGAACAGGAATCAGTTGGTTTTCACGGGTTTGGGGTGACTCCTGTCCGTGCGGGTTTGGGGTGACTCCTGTCCGTGCGGGTTTGGGGTGACTCCTGTCCGCGCGGGTTCGGGGTGACTCCTGTCCGCGCAGGTTCGGGGTGACTCCTGTCCGCGCGGGTTTGGGGTGACTCCTGTCCGCGCGGGTTCGGGGTGACTCCTGTCCGCGCGGGTTCGGGGTGACTCCTGTCCGCGCGGGTTCGGGGTGACTCCTGTCCGCGCGGGTTCGGGGTGACTCCTGTCCGCGCGGGTTCGGGGTGACTCCTGTCACCCCTAACTCTTCCTTATTTGCATTCCTGTAGTACTTGCTTTGTGGTGGTGAGTATGCTTTCTTCTGTCATCCCAGGGTAAATTACAGCAACCTTTTAGATTACAGCAGCCTAGCAGAAAGTTAGTGCTTTTAACATTTTAGTTTCTCTGGTGACTGACGTCAGCCCGTCTAAGAACCTACCTTAATCAGTCACGTACAGGTTACTTCCAACAGAAGACAACAACAAACACAGCCCTGGAATGTTCCAGAAGCATTTGGAGGATTTCAGTTATGGCCATGGTTCCTTAAACAGTTTTTTTTAAACGAAGATCCTGCCTAACGTCCCGAATACCACCCGTCTTTCAAAGTAACCAAGTTGTCGTTCTAGCTATGAAAGCCATAATAGGAAGCATTTGTATGAATGAATGGAGTTTTTATTAATGATTCTAACCCGAGCATGGGGATGGGTGTTCATTAACTAAGGAACCATATATTTAATTAGTTAAACTCCGGGGGGGCTCTATCCCAAACGGTGGCACGTGTTTCCTCGGAAGGTGGCATCTGGAGCTATCTATCTGCATGTTTACACAACAAAATGATCTAGCGCTTCCTGTCTGCAATGTAAACAAGCCCTAAGACTCCGTGCAGCGTGCTGCTGACAGACAGCGAGGCCTTCATAGCAGTCACCACTTACCTCACACTCAGGCACAACACACATAAGTGCTGAAAGTATAAACAGGTGAATTCAACCCCACTCTGTAACCAGAGGCAACATATTTATTCTGGATAATCGTATCCTCCCCTCCCCCACTGCCTACACATATACTGGGCATACACACACACACACACACACACACACACACACACACACACACGTCTTTCATTACTATGGTCTTATAGCTGGTTTGTGTTGAGGACCCATGGGGAAACGCCTAAGATTCAGGGCTGTATAGAACAGGGGCTGACTGCTGGTTGTGTCCATTCTGAAAATATGTTTACTGTGAGCACCACAGCCACACAAGTGTTACACAACCATCCCAGCCATCTCACCCTACTTGTTTTTGAATATATGAATATCACATTTTTTCCCCCATGATTAAAATTAAAACTCAAAGTAGTCTAAACCCTTTGGGCCTTTAAAACACTGCAGTATGTAAAATATTGGCTTCTATGCCTTTGGAAAATATCCAGACCCTTTGAATATCTCTATTGTGTTGTGTTATAGACTTTCATAATTGATTATATTTGAATTTTTCCTGCTATCAGTCTATGCCGAGTATCCCATAATATCCCATAAAGTGTATCATGTACATAAGTATTCAGACCCTTCATTCATCACATTGTAGCAGTGCTTTTTGCAGTGAACAGAGCTTTCAGTGATCTTGGGTATTTCTACTGGCTTTGCAAACCTGGACTTGGACTGTGCTCCATGGACCTGTGTTCCCTGATTCTGAGAAGCATCCCCATAGTATGATGCTTCCACCACCATGCTTCCTTGTAGGGATGGTATTAACCAGGTAATACGTGGTACCTTTTCTTTGCTAGATGTAATGCTTAGCATTCTGGCCTAAATGTTCCATTTTGGCCTCATCAGTGCAGATAATCTTATTCCTCATGCTGTCTTGAGTCCTTCAGGCATGAATGTCATTTGACACATGTACACAGGAATGGCTCCTGTTCATCCCTTTACTATAAAGGCCTGATTGATGGAGTTCTGCAGAGATGGTTGTCCTGTCAACTGTGAAGCTCTGTTAGTGTGGCCATTGTGTTTATGGTCACATCCCTATAGCCCAAGACCTTCTTGCATGGTTACTTAATTTGGTCCTGAAGTCTTGGTTCTGAACTTGTTCCATATAACAATGATGGAGCCAATGTGCTCCTGGGAACTTTCAGTGCTTTGTCTATGGTTTATAACCTTCCTCAAGTCTTCTGCCTCGACACTTCTGCTGTGGAGGTTGCCTGGGTTTTGCCCTGACAGGCACTGTGAAGTGTGGCTAGCTATTATCGAAAGATGTGTTATTATAGAAAGATGTCTGCTTTTCTAAATCATAGCCAATCAGTTGTATTTGCCACAGATGGACTCAATACATGTTTTGAGCCTCCAATCAAGTTTCAAGGATGATCAAATGACAAAGGATGCATCTGGGCTCAGTTTTGATTATCATGGCGAAAGGTAGGAGTACTTATGTACATGAAATGTCCGTTTTTCATTTTTAGTAAATTGGCTCACTTTTCTTAAACCTAATATTATAGTGTGTGTAACTAGGATGGACAAAACTACATTTACTCAAGTGTAAATTATGTCTATAACACAACAAAATGTGCAGAAATGTAACATTGTCTGAATTATTTCCAAAGGCACTGCATATTCTAAAGTCTCTTTTCTAAAAGAAGTTCGTTCTTTTGGGTTTTATTTTCTAGCCACAATAATAATGTGTAGCGAAATATATCATATCGGCACTTGAAATTGATAGGTCATCTTTCATCTTTTCCATCTTGTTCCATGAAACCACTCAACTGACAGATTTTCCGGACCTGAAAATGCATTTTATATTGGTTTATATTGTGAGTCACTGCAATTTTGTGGTGCATGTGACCTGTAGTTTAAGACCGTAATATTGATTAATCTATGGTGCTTTAGCATGGAAACTGCTAGCCTTTTTATAACCGCTTTTTTTAACTTTGATGTTTACCAGGATTGAACCATGTAAGATAACAGATTTACAGCCACAGCCTGGGTGTAACTAACTCATAGGTGTAGTTTGTTGCTAACTGGGTGTCGTTGTACTGTTCAGTGACAATAATGTTGAATCTAGTCTTATGTAACCCTACTGGCATACATGGGATGGACAAATGATCAGAAACACCATATAAAGGACTCACTCTGAAGCAAGGAGCAAAATCACAATTACCAACAATGCAGAACTGCAGAGGTCCCATTATGTTGATTGACATTTAGCAGTGCATATGTGTCAGCTGACCGACAGGATGGATGGAAACTGAACAATATATTTTCTCAATGCCTGAAAGCACAACCTCAAAACTAGAATTGATTCAGCACTTCAGTGGCCCAGTCTCAACAAAAGTTACCCTGTGAGCTTCACAAAGCTGTAATTTATTGCAGGGCTGCTATTTGGAAATGGCTTATATCCATGGCCATTGCACAAAGACATGTAACTTGGTATAAGGAGCACAAAACCTGGGACCCTGAGCATTGGAGAACAATGTGATATGGTCTGATGAGTCATCGTTCCCTCAGTGTTCTACAACTGGACAGGTTTAACTTGGATAAGCCAACGGATGCCTTCAGCCCACAAACTACCGCCAGCTGTTAAACATGGTGGGGGATCCTTATTGACATGGGCAGCCAGCTCAAGGCAGTCTTTGGGTCAGATGACTGGACCCAATGACAGCCAAGGATTATGAGGCCATTTTCGAGGACTCTGTGCATATGATGCAAACACAGTTCTGAAATGGTTCTGAAGGCAAAGGGCCCTTCATACTAGGGTCCTATTCATATTGTAACTAATTTGGACACATCATGTTCACTTCAACACAAATGAGAGATGAAGATGACCTATTTTAACAAAACACTAAAATATTATATTTCACAGTTATTTTTTCTTTAAAAATCTACAGAGATGCATTTTCATAGTCAGGAAAAAATAAGTACACACACAATTAGTTTCAGTCGCTAGTGTTGTCCCCTTTGGCTGAATGTAGCCATGTCTCATCCGTAAGTCTCTTGCATTGCCTGTTCTTCACGGTACTGCTTCAACTGTGACATGTTCAATGGCTTTCATGCATGCTCAGCCGGCTTCAAGATCCCCAGAAAGTTTCAGTAGGATTGACATCTGAACATTAACTTCATTTCATCTTTTTGACTCATTCTGTAACAGCTTTGCTTTCTGTGTTTTGGATCATTATTCTGTTGCATATTCCAAGTTCCATATTCGGTTTAGCATCAGCTTTTTGACAGATGGCTTCACAATCTCCACAGGAATTCTCTGGTACAATATGGAATTCATGATTGACAGAATTTTGCCATTTTCAGGCCCTAAGGTAAACAAAGCAGACCAATACCATAATGCCGAAGCCTCCATGCAGTACTGTTGGTTATGAAGTTGTTCTGTTATGTGTTTTGTTTTTGCCAAACATGACATCTGTCATTGTGGACCAAGAACTCCACATTTGACCATGTCCAGAACACATTGTTCCAGTAGTTTTGGTCTTTACTCAGGTGTTGTCTGGCAAACATCAGTTGTCTTTATTGTCCTTTGAGAGCAGAGGCTTCTTCCTTCCTGACCTCCCATGTAGGCCAAGTTTGCAGTTTCTTTCTGATAGTTGACAACATTGATTGTGTCAATAGAAGCCTGTAGATTCCTTGATGTTTCCCCTGGATTTCTTAGAATGTATGTGATTTGTTAAATTGGGCCCCTTAATCATTTTATTTAGCTCAGATATCAATGTGTCCAAATATTATCTTTCCAAGATAATATTTACTTTACATAACTACGCAAGGCCTCACCAATGAGATGACTGCATGAATGCATCCTTTTACTAGCATATTACCCACTCTTCAGCTAGACCTAATCTGTCTGTTGCACAGCTAATGGACGGGTCGTTACAATGTCTAAAGAGCCGTCTTATGTCTTTCCCCTCTGCTAGGGACGTTCTTCACATGTAGCTTACAAATGGGTTCATTTACAAGCTACTAAGAATGGCATGAGGTCAGGACTGGAGTGGGCCAACCGCTGACATTCTCAGTGCTCAGAACGCCTGCATTGTGTGGGAACATCCTCCTCCCAGTGAACCGGTGTCATCGGGCTTCATGTTTCCCTTCCCACCCTCGGATTCAACGGCACCGGCTGAGAACTGGTGTAACCACCCCCCCCAGGCCCGAGCGGCGCTCTGAGACAAGTCAGGTCCGCTCATTGAACTGGTGTAACCACCCCCCCCAGGCCCGAGCGGCGCTCTGAGACAAGTCAAGTCCGCTCATTGAACTGGTGTAACCACCCCCCCCAGGCCCGAGCGGCGCTCTGAGACAAGTCAGGTCCGCTCATTGAACTGGTGTAACCACCCCCCCAGGCCGGAGCGCCGCTCTGAGACAAGTTAAGTCCGCTCATTGAACTGGTGTAACCACCCCCCCAGGCCGGAGCGCCGCTCTGAGACCAGTCAAGTCAGCTCATTGAGTAGAGATGGAGGATATTAGAGTTTTCTTGTCTTTCCCGGTTATTTTATCGTAAATTGGCCTTCCTCAGACTACGATTTTTTGTACTTAACCTGGGAGAGATTTTCATGTGTTGTACACTGACCAAGGTGACAGCATATTAACACAACATTAAACACAAGTTAGAGTGTGTTCTGTTCATAAGTAAGTTTCAAATGGCTAGTTTTAAAAACATGCAATTTGAGTGTAGCAAATCCAGGTTGATGGGGCTGCAAACCTAGAAGCACTCTTACAACAGACTCTGTCCTTGTTCTGTGGACTAAAAGGCACTTATGTCCCCAGAATATAAAATATGTTTGTGATTTAAATATGTTGGCTTCTGTCCTATAATGGTCTTTTAGATAACTAAATCTGTACCTGTAAATATTTAGCCTTACAGCAAAGGATGGCCATCCTACTTACAAGCTACAGTGATGTGTGAGAAGTTTTGTGTTGGCTACAGATATTGGCTAATACTGTAGCAGCATGTTAGAGTCGATCTGCAGACAAGACCCTGTAGAACTCATGTATAAAATATCTTTGTAGTCCAACAGAGGCTAAAGAAGGGGGCTGTTGGAGGTGGTGCCCAGAAGACCACACTGATCAAGCTGTAAATACCTCAGTAGGTGACCGTTGACACCCATATTGGCTTGTTTTGCTAAGTGACTCTGAGCTTGTGTTGATTCTGAGGTAATTTATTTTTGTTTAAGTCCAGTTAGATATGACAGGTTATGTTTGACAACAATGAAGGCTTTCCGACGTCTGAGAATTGCCTCATCCAACATGGGAACCGTGCTATTGATCAGTTGTAGCCGACCAGGGATATTTGGGGTATAGGTGCATTATGGAACCAGAATAACATTGTGTTGACAACGGGGTTGATGATGATGACAGACACAGGTGTATTATATATCCTGCATTATGTTTTGAAATGCAAGTATGTTTTTCTGATGTGCTTAATTTCTCTTAAAGGCATTTCCTAGATTTTTGTTCTTGCTGAGTTAACGATGGCAAGCACAGAATGTACCTGTAATTGGTTCAGAGACATTGTATTATGGAAATCACCATCATTTATTATCAACATCATCAGGTTTCTTTTCATTCAGTGCAGCAAATTTGCTACAGTACACTGCTTGATTTTAAACTACCCTCATCAAACGGTCAGAGTATGCGGTTGCCTGGTTCTTAATAGGCTTTCAAAAGCATTTTGGAAAAAGTGAAACCCCAATAACTAATTTTTCCCTTGAATAACGGACCACTCAGGTCTGTTAAACCACTCAGGGCTTTATCTGGTTACGACATGCTACCTCACCACCCTGGTTTAGTTGCGTTGCCCTTAATGAAGTCTGTTTTCAGTGTTTTTTTATTTGCCTAACATACATGGGAGTTTATCAATGTTTGATCTCTCTGTCTCCCCTCTCTCTACCTCTAACGTCTTCTGGTCCTGCATCTTCTAGTATATGGTCGTTCAGAGGGGTTGTCATGGCTACCTCTTCATGTAGAGGTGAAATCGTAGCCCACGCCCACATTAAAATGAGAGTGCCTGATTTGCCAAGCTTCTGAGAACAGACTTCTTCTGACTCTACCATGTTACTAGGAAAAAAGGGCAGGCAAAGCATGTGCATTGGCCCTGTCCCTCTGTCACTCACACGGCTGCCTATCACATACACAGTAAACTGGAGTGAGGGACAACCGTTTGCTTTGGCAAGGTTTTATTGCGTTGACTCACTGTGCGCGTTCTCCGCGTGTGCGCGCCGTGCACGCGCTGTTCTCCGCTTGCGCGCGCGGAGGACGTTTTGGTTCTCTGCCAATTTCTCACAGGGAAATTAAAAGTGAGTTACAGCCTGTTGTTGTCTTAACCTGTATCAGCTTATCTGTGCCCGGCTTGAGTGGAGTGCGATGGCGAAATCTGTCGTGTTTTCTTTTGTTCTCTGCTGTGTGCGTGGTTAATGGCCTTTTATTAGGTGCTGTATGACTGGTACACAGAGTGGAGCTGCTGCTCACTTCTGTTCATGAACTCAACAGTTTGCTTAGTGTGTGGGTGAGCTGAGGCCAAGGGCCCAGTTCATACGAACCTGAACTGTGTGTGTGTGTGTGTGTGTGTTTGTGTGCGTACATACACAGTCGATCTGTTCTGCACTCAAATGGATACCAGCTGATTGCTGTGTTCTGTACCTCAGGTCTGTGGATCTGGATTAGGAGAGCAGTCTCCATGACAGAGATCTGAACTGGTTCTGGTGAAGCAGCCTTTTCCTTACACAGGAAGCTGCCTGTGCTGGACCTTTATCATTGTTTCTTAACAGCGCCCAGCCGCTTCATTGCCTTGTCAATGGGCCTAATGATTTGTGAGTCTGTCCGTAGAGGAGGGCAGCCTAGAGGCTGGGGTCATACCGGAAACAGGGCCCGCTGAGCTATTTAGGTTACATTTGTGATGTATGTGTTTTGTTTTTTAAATCCTCAGATTCGTTTCTCTTGTCAGGGTTTTAGTTTTTCCACATGGTTCGAAGCTTTCTTTACTCGTAATCACCCTGATCTGAAGAGGGGGTAGGTTGTCCTTTAAATGAAGTGGGCCTCAACATGTTTCTGTGTTACGTGATGGGGAAGTCTGCAAAAAAAATACCTACTGGATTAAATAGTCATGATATTCTTCTGCCAGGTTAGTATTGGCTGGGTTGTAGTTGACATTCTGTGAAGGTGGTATTGGGGGAAGGCTTCACTACCAGAATAAGCCAGTTTTTTTCCTATTTTATGATCGTCATTTGTAACGGCTACACAAAAACGGCAGGAACATTCTTGTTACCTCTTCAGAGTGGATCGCTAATGCTTCTTGCTCATTTCTTAAAGGGAAAGCAAATACACATTCTGCGTCGCAGATTTTACGGGAACATACATTCTTGTGATTATCGAGCCAAAGCAACAAAACACAAAGCAGATTCCACTTCAGGTAAACAGGTCAGTCATTCGAAATCACAAGTATTCTTTTTGCAAGCAGTTAAATACAATAATTCACATACAGCAGGTTGTTAATCGGCCAAATAGTTTGATCTGCTTTGTGTTCCCGTTTAGAACCGGTATCGTCCCGGCCATGGCACATGGAACGTTAGAGTCCTGGCAGTGCCCTTTTAAAGGTAGACAAGTGGTATCAGTTCCGTTTTAACATACAGGAAGAAACTCATTGAAATCTCTGAGAGCGTCACTTGATAGATTTGACTGTGTCCGTTCTTCTGTTTGTGCATGTGCTCTTATGCGCGTGTGTTAACGGTTTCCATTATGACTCTTATTAGAATAGCAGTCATCTCCTGTCCATGTCCCCCTTTAAAGGTCAAATCTCAGTTGGTCTGCCGTGACATTTCTTTTTTTCCTCCCATGCTGGAATATTTGATTGATATTTTCTCTAGACATAAGTGGTTGCGCCAGTACTGTATGTGTTAATTGACGTTTTACCTCCTAGTTTCACTGGTGTTACCATGAATTCCCTCTATAGCTGTATGTGACTTATCATAATATCCATGTTGCCGTGTCAACAAGGAGACAACTCAGCCAAGCTTAGAGAGTCTTAGGCTACGAGACAGTAAACCAGATGGGCGTTATTTTACATAATCATTTATGTAACGGATCTTTACAATGGCATGTACCAACTGATGAGATGAGAGGGTTGTGGGCTTGAATTTAGTGATATATTGTCTGTGTGTCTCGGGTCTCTCGGGCTGGAGGCCCGTCTCGGGTCTCTCGGGCTGGAGGCCCGTCTCGGGTCTCTCGGGCTGGAGGCCCGTCTCGGGTCTCTCGGGCTGGAGGCCCGTCTCGGGTCTCTCGGGCTGGAGGCCCGTCTCGGGTCTCTCGGGCTGGAGGCCCGTCTCGGGTCTCTCGGGCTGGAGGCCCGTCTCGGGTC
>JACXGJ010006502.1:0-34127 GCA_016801105.1 Esox niger | reverse complement strand
GTCACCTGGCTACACCCCCCATCACCTGGCTACACCCCCCCATCATCAGGATACACCACCCATAACCAGACTACACCACCCACAACCAGGCTACACCCACCCATCATCAGGATACACCACCCATAACCAGGCTAAACCCACCCATCTTCAGGCTACACCACCCATAACCAGGATACACCACCCATCATCAGGATACACCACCCATAACCCATAACCAGGCTAAACCCGCACATCATCAGGCTAAACAACTATGAACCGGTGCCAAAGGGGTATAAATATAGAGACCTGATCATTTTTCACTGGGGCCCGGAGGTTAAGACAGGGCAGACCACTGTGAGAGGAAATCTGACAGAAAAAACACTCCCCGAGTGTCAGTTGGCAAGCTGATCTGATGTCTAGTAAACTGAATCAGTGTGTGGATGTTCCTGACAGAGTCAGTGTAATGTTGGGTGTGTATTCCAGACCGAGTCAGTGTAATGTTGGGTGTGTATTCCAGACCGAGTCAGTGTAATGTTGGGTGTGTATTCCAGACAGAGTCAGTGTAATGTTGGGTGTGTATTCCAGACTGAGTCAGTGTAATGTTGTGTGTGTACATTCCAGACTCCAAGAGTGGTACACTGTACCTTTTGAGAGAAATGGTGAATGTGTGAAAGAACTCTGGTATAAATAAATCCAGGTAAGATGAGTGTTCAGTAACTAAACATGGTATACACACATCTACACACAGTGTATTTTATTGTAAAACCATGGATTTACCGTTTTTAGAGAGAAATGGAGATAGAAGCCAGTCAAACTGCACATACATTCATCTTTGTGGATGAAGCTGCATTCAACCTTCAAAAATCAGGGGAACAAATGTGATTGGCCAGAGAGCCACTGTGGATGTTCCAGGTCAGAGAGGAACTAACATCACAATGTATGCAGAACTGTCCAATCTGGTTTGCTGTTACATAAATCACTCATTGGCCCCTACAATACAGAGAGGATATTGATTGTACTATACATGTTGATGTTTGTTATTATTGCAGCCCTGGAATTTGGGGGAACTTATTATTTTCAAAAGTAAAATGTACTATATGCAAAGATATAGAAAGAATAAGGGATTTTCCTTCAAATTGCTGCATTTCTTATTAATTCTTGTTCCATAAACATTTGTACGGTCAATACAGTAAAGTGAGGTGTTTTTCACGTACTGATTACGTGAAAAGTATTTTATAAAAACATACAAGATGAAAGTTTGTCAATCATGTAATGCTCCCTGTTGTTAATATTTTTAGGTCAGTGTGTTATGAGTGAGGATTGTTGCCTGTGTTTTGGTTGAACAAGCTTGCTTAGAGACGTGTTATATAGTGTTTTGGTGGTTATAGTGAGTTTTGGGGGTGAGATTAATTGTTTTGAAACGATGCATGTTGGTAATGCAGACTGTGTTAAGAGTTTTGTTATTGTAGTTTCAGTATTGACCAATGTTTGTAAACAATCGAGAAAAACTGTAATTATTATTTTAGGGGCTCTAATGAAGAAATAAATTTGACATATTTTAGGTTCACTTCTTACTAGTGGGAAAATGTAGTCAAAATGTTCTGATGTTTTTTGCATATATATAAACATACTGGCATGTGGTAGCCAACTGACCAGAACATAATACCTGTCAATCTTATTAAAATGTCTATATATTCTTATTGTTAGAAAAAAAGACACTACTTTCAAGTTCAAGAATTGCAAATGTTTTATTCTTGATGACGAAACCTACATTCAGTCTGGCTGAGACAGCTAGACAAACCAACAGAAAGTATTAGCTAATATGGCCCATTGATTGAGTCTCAGTGACTGACATATGAACTGAAACTGCCGATCTACAGACACATTTGGAAATGGCACCTGTGGGATTCTACTACTACATTTCAGGGGGGGGGGGGTTTAGTGTCTCACTAACAGCCGAGGAACCCAAGGCAGCCGTCTATTTGGTCCATGTGTCAAGCTGGACCTGTTTGTGTGTGTGTGTGTGTGTGTGTGTGTGTGTGTGTGTGTGTGTGTGTGTGTGTGTGGTGTGTGTGCATGTGTTTGCTTACGTATGTGTGTGTGTGTGTGTGTGTGTTACAAGTCTCTTACTCCAAACCAGCTGTTGCAGGATCCATCTGATGGGCATTTGACCCGTTGACCAACTTCCTGTCTCCCGGGTCAAACCGTGTAACACTGTGACCCCACCCCCATGGCAACTGGTGCCCTGTAAAATGACTGATCATGAGTTCCACCATTTGACTGGCCCACAGCCAATCACGCCCTCCACAGTTATAGGCCTGTACATTACAACCTGACTGGCCCTTAACATCCCACAGCCAATCACCACCCAATAAACGTATAGGCTTATTCATTACTACCTGATTGGGCCCTTAGCATCCCACAGCCAATCACCACCCAATAAACGTATAGGCTTATTCATAACTACCTGATTGGGCCCTTAGCATCCCACAACCAATCACCACCCTCCAATATGCTTATTCATGACCTGAATCCCCCCCACCCGTATTGGCAAGATGTTAAAGGTCAAAGATGCTCTAAATCTAACCACACACACACACACACACAGACACACATGCTTACGGCAAAATATGTCATATGGTCACAGTGTACCAGCAGCAGCAAAACCCTGTAATGGTTGACAGGTTTATGCTTGATTATCAGATGTTTTACCGGTCATCAGACAGATACCCTACTATGTACATCTCATTCTGTTGTCAACACATTGACAACATGTTCACACATTCAATAGATTTTTTCAGAAACAAAAAATAATATATATATACTTTTATTTTTATTGTGTGTAAAGCACTTTGTGTACTTGTACTAGAAAAGCACTACACAAATAAAGTGATTTATTTATTTTATATTTTAACCCTAGTAACACAAGCACTTAGCCATAATACCAGAATCTATAAGCCATAGTAACATACTGCACTTCCCTGTAGTAACAGAAGCACATCCCTGTAGTAACAGAAGCACTAAGCCATAGTAACATACTGCACTTCCCTGTAGTAACAGAAGCACATCCCTGTAGTAACAGAAGCACTAAGCCATAGTAACATACTGCACTTCCCTGTAGTAACAGAAGCAATTCCCTGTAGTAACAGAAGCACTAAGCCATAGTAACATACTGCACTTCCCTGTAGTAACAGAAGCACTTCCCTGTAGTAACAGAAGCACTAAGCCATAGTAACAGACACACTAAGTCGTTGTAACAGAAGCACTTCCCTTTAGTAACAGAAGCACTTGGCCGTAGTAAAAGAACCACTTCAACGTAGTAACAGAAGCATTTCACTGTAGTAACAGAAGCACTAAGCCTTAGTAACAGAAGCACTCCCCTTTAGTAACAGAAGCACTCCCCTTTAGTAACAGAATCACTTCCCTGTAGTAACAGAAGCACTCCCCTTTAGTAACAGAAGCACTCCCCTTTAGTAACAGAAGCACTTCCCTGTAGTAACAGAAGCACTTCCCTGTAGTAACAGAAGCACTTCCCTGTAGTATCAAAGTGCCTTCATGACATCGACAGCCAGAGTCCTCCCATCATTCAAAACAGTAATTTCATGATGCATGCCTTTGCCACAGTGGGCTGTAGTTAGCTATCCAAAAACATTGCCGTGTACAGAGATAATATCCAAACTCTTGGCTGTACTGAAATCATGTTTAAACTGTAAGGTGATCACATAATGTGCAAACTAGTGGCTTCTTATGGATCATATCATGTGCAAACTCTTGGATGTATACTGATGAGATCATGTTAAAAAGTTTTTTTTTATTTACCCTGTGACACTGTATCTGTGAAGAAAGTTGACACTCAATCCAGTCAAACTTGCATTGCAGTATTTAAGCAGCAGCAGCTCGATTTCCAGTGGTCAAGTTAACTCACAGAGTCTTGGGTACAGAATGAAAACCTGTGCCTTCTTCCAGGGCGACAGACCTCACAGGTTGGCTTTGCCTTTTCCGAATTAGAAGAATGTGTGGTCACAAGAACCCTTTTGTGAGTGGGCCGTAAACACGTGTTTTCAACGCCAGTGACAGAGATGTGTGACGACCATTGTCGTCTCGCTACGAGAGAGGGAGGGGATAGGGTAAGAGATACATGAGACAGATTCACACAAGTCGCTCAGTGAAACAGTCACACATCTCTGTCCAGGTCAGCTGTGCAGCATTTCACTAAACCGATTTTTCTCGAAAAGTAGGCTAGCTCACATTTCGTCTATTACACGATATGCAGTTATAAACAAGCAGATTTGCAGGGCTTGTGGGCCCTAATAGCAACACACACAAACACACACACACACACACACACACACACACACACACTCACACTCACACACACACACTCACACTCACACACACTCACCACACACACACTTACGCACAGACATACATTCACACACTTAATGTCAGCCATGGTGTGTATTACAGCCGTATTCCGGACTACCACGTTGCATGCTGGGTAAAAGGAGATGGCAAAGACATTAATAACCCAACCAGATGGAGTACGTTCTGAGAACTATGGAGATAGAGATAGTCTTAGAACACATGAGAAAATCATCAACTGCCTTATATTCACTTCTGTCTGGAGTATGTGTTAGAGCAAAATAAAGTACTCCCAAATCATCTCCACATTTGGTTTGGTGCTACTTAAAAGTAATTTGTCCATACATTTATAATAATAATAATGAAAAAAAACATGCTCACACATGACTGATGTTTGTAATGGCTATATCATAGTTTTCGCTGGCAAATAGAGGAATTTCTAGGGGTAGGGGACCTGGGTATAAAATTGCCAAAAATAGTTAAATTCCTAATTAACATTTGTCAACCATCAAGGTAGTTATTATGTTACTTGAAAGCTGGTTTGCAGCAGCGTTGTCCTTTCTTATGCAAACATTTAAAGCATCGAGTAGTCTGGTCAGTCACAATAGCAGCTAATTGTATAGCACTGGAGAAGTGGTCATCTGGGATAGTATCGAGAAGTGGATAGACCAGGGACATAGTGTCCCCTCATCACCAGATCAAAAGACTAACTGACCCTTTGACACTCTCGGCAGGGTACGGACAAACAGGACAGCATGAGAGATACATCGTTCAGTTCAATTCAGTTCCTCCAGATGTGGCGTGTTTGTTGGGAATATGAAGTGTTCGATTTGCGTTCATTGCTAGTTATACGAATGAACAGAAGTTTGTTTTCCCACTAATTCTGACTACTTTGCTGGTTTTGCCAATATTGTGTCTACCAGTTGTGTCTATAATCATTTTTCGTTTTTATTGCCTTCTGGTCATCAATATCATAACATGTTAGAGGAAAAGAATGCCACCAACGATATCTTCATTTAGCCTATTGTACTGGCTTTATATGCAACATTATACGCCAAGGTGTTTTTGAAACTTTATATGCGATGTATTCGCAGAAAAACGCCCAACGTTTCTGTTCATGTGTATTCTAATTAGACTACACAAGCAACGCTTGACTTGGGATAAAATAAGTGCAGGAACAGACAAATCGCATATTAGACTATGTTTATGAAAATGTATGTGTTAACAAGGCTTGCCATTAAAAAAGGAACCGGATCGCTGTTGGCCTAAAATTAGAAATAGGCCCAAGTCAGGCACTGTATACAAGTTAAATTGTGGTTTTGCGCTGTCCTTAACCTGCTCTACTCCATGCATAGATGAAAGAACATCGTCTCTTCACCGCCATCTGCCGAACTACTGATGGAACTGACTGATTGAATAACAAACTGGTCTGGCTAAATGAATCACAGCAGCGTTCAAAACGAAACCATCAATGTAACTTACCCAAAGGAAACGACCGCTCAAGGAATATTGGAAAAACAACATGGCAATAACTGTTTTTCTTGCGCAACAGGAAGTGTAACTAAGCAAATTCAAAAAGATATGATCAGGGTGACAAAATATGCAAGCTGCATAAAAGCGCACCCCGATGTCGTTTCTTTCTGTAGTAATTCAAATAATGTGCTCTGGCTCCCTTAATATTAAGCTTTGATCACGTAGCCTACATTAGTATTTTACAAAAGCTCTAATCTGTTCCAGTAAACCACGACGTGTTCCACATTTTATTAAAAGCACCGGCAAAACTGAGATCTGTTCAATATTAATAATTAGGCAAAAATTGTTGAATACCGAACTTCTAAATAGTTCCCCCCCCAGTCACAATAAGGCCCCAGACACACCTAAACGACCGGGGTTGATTGGTCCTGTCAGATAATGGTTTGGGTCATGACACGCCCCTTGGACTCCCAAGTATCCATAAATATAGCTCAGACTCCTGATTCCCATCAAGCCAACAAGGCGAACAGTCCGAACTACCAAATCCACCCTGCACCCTCTGAATTAACGTATCCTTTTAGAGGAAGAGTTAGTTGAGTGTGCGGATAAAAGTTTTAAAAAGAAGACAGTTGAAGTGGTCTCAGTGTAATTCGGAAGTGCCGAATAGTTACAATGGAATTGCCTGATATTTCTTTTCCTATCACGTCTCCAGATGACTTCTACGACGACCCTTGCTTTAACACAAGCGACATGCAGTTCTTTGAGGACCTGGATCCGAGGCTGGTGCATGTCGGTCTCCTTAAACCGGACGACCACCATCACAATGAGGACGAGCACATCCGGGCACCAAGTGGGCACCATCAGGCTGGCAGGTGTCTCCTGTGGGCGTGCAAAGCCTGCAAGAGAAAGACCACAAATGCGGATCGCAGAAAAGCGGCTACCATGCGGGAGAGGAGACGACTGAGCAAGGTGAACGACGCCTTCGAAACGCTAAAGAGATGTACCTCCACTAATCCCAACCAGAGGCTGCCCAAGGTGGATATTCTGCGGAACGCCATCAGCTACATCGAGTCCCTCCAAGGCCTCCTTCGCGGGGCGGGACAGGAGGACAGCTATTACCCGGTGATGGATCACTACAGTGGGGATTCGGACGCCTCGAGTCCCCGCTCCAATTGCTCGGATGGAATGGTAAGAAATTGAACTGCCACAATTGTGCCGTTATTACGCACTCGTTTCATTGGAGAATGTATTACAAATATATTTGAAATGTACAATGGAAATTGAGTATTTGGTTGATACCAACGTTTGGTGGTGTCAGTTTGCTTATCGCTGTTTTACTTTTTTGTAGATGGATTTTAATGGCCCATCTTGTCCTCCAAGACGACGAAACAACTATGATAGCACCTACTTCAACGAAATACCAAATGGTAAGTGTTATTTCCAAGTTAACAACACCCATAAACCGCTTGAAAGCTAATGGTTAGGTGGACCAATTTCTCATGCCTGGCTGAAATTGAACATATGATGTATGTAGTATTAGGCTAAGCCGAGTAAAAGTGTCGTTAAAAAATTTAACCATATTTTAGTCCTGATATTTTTGAGGATGTTATCTAAATATCAAACTTACTTTGAACTATATTCCACATTCAAAATGTTTCAACTACCAGTAAAACTTAAATCGACATGATGTTAACTTTTTTAATTTTTAATTTCAGATTCCAGAAACAAGAAGAACTCTGTTATTTCCAGTTTGGATTGCCTGTCAAGCATTGTGGAGCGCATCACTACAGACGCTTCTGCCTGCCCCGCTATCCAAGACGGCTCTGAGGGCAGCAGCCCCTGTTCTCCTGGAGATGGCTCTGTAGCGAGTGACACTGGAGCTACAATCCCGTCGCCGACCCACTGCAACCCAGCGTCGCAAGACCCAAACACTGTCTACCAGGTGTTGTGAGTGTCCCCCGTAGAAGAATAAAAAGGACAGTCGAGGACAGTGCCGGGTCCGTGCGACAGCGCAATTGTACATTCTTCAAAACAACCCGTATTCCGTTAAGGGGAGGAAATGTCAAATAGAAAATGTCAAAGACTTGCCAAGGGTCGCGACAAAGCTGCACACGAAAATAATTTCCCATGCAGGCTTTCAGAGACAGTTAAAATGACAGTGTCCAATTTCTTAAGGAAGCTTTGCTCTTCATTGGATACCATTTTGTGTTTGTGCGAATGTGTGGTCTGTATGTGTTTGAATGTATTTATGACATAGGCTTATGATATTCTAAGATACTTGCTATGACTGGCGTTGAAGATTCAATTCATATGAACGGATACCACTCGATTTCCGAATAACATAATTTCAGTTAGGGATTATCTGTGTAATATTGTCATTTCCAGTTGGGAAGGCAGAAATGCCCGTGATAAATTAATCCGGAAGATGAGGACCATTTTGTATATTTGTTAATAAGAGCTGTTTTGCGAAAAGAAATAATACTGAGTGTTGCTCTTAGATAGTTGTCAGATGTTGACCTTTATATTTATATTATCAGGAACTGAGTGAATGTCATTTTAATAAATACATATTTATATATAATCTATCGGAATGTTCTGTCTTTCTTTGGCATGGATTAATTTACAAAATAAGCATGCATGCATGCTTCCCGATGGGCCTGTAAAATATTTAAATGTATAAAATATAACTTTAGTATAATTTGTTTAATCCCGAAATAATCACTTAATTCAACTGTCATCATATTTATTGACCTTGTTTACTAAAACGAAACGAATTAATTATTGTCCAGGAATTAAAAATATTAATATTTTAGAAATTTGAATCATTAATTCAGAATGATTCCTCTCAGGTTAAATTAATAGTTTTTCCAAAGAATCGCCTGATACATTTTCAGTGTTGTGGATTCTCCTAATTCACACCTCCCTTACATTCTCTACTGAAATGACATACTTAAAGTAGGCTATGTCCTAGTGTAAGCTAATACAAATCTAGAATGTTCTCTTTTACAGACAGCCTTCTGTCTTTATAGGGTATTACATTTAAACCAATTGATCTTCGAAATTCCTTTTTGGTGGATTAACTGAACATTGACTGAGTTTTTTCCTGAATTTGACTTGAGCTTAAATGACTTACTGCCTGGCCTGGCTAATATTACATTTCATCCTAGAACCAGGTTTATTTCTACATTTCACCGTGTATATATAAAAATGAACATCCCTGGGCAATGTACATTTTAATTTATACCCTAATTGTTAATGTCTTCCTGGCACTGATTTTGTTGAAAGCTACTCATCGAGTAGAGTGTACGTTCAACTACTGAGTTGAGTGGTTTGTTCACCGTCGGAGAATTTGTGAACTTAGTCTGCCTGTTGACCAACACGTGAATGTAATATGGTTTTCTAAAAAACTTTTATCAAAATAATTTTGTCATACTGACACACATGAACAGATTAATTTATTTTGTTAACCTCATATTACTGATTCACATTATTTCAAACATAAACAAATCCTTTATGCACAATAAAAATAACGCACATGAATCATCAAACTTCGTTTTATTTAAAAAAAAAAATGATTGAGAACCTAAACAGGTTCTCGCTGTGCGAGGACATGACTAGTGAAGAAGGAAGCGACTGCATTTTTGACAACAGTGGTCAAATTACACAAAGACAGTCGGATGCCCAGTGCAGATTGTCTAGTTGGGGTCTGTGGTTATGGACAGAACCAAGGGCAGGTGCCCTCTGCCGATACAAGAGTGGGCAGAACGACAGTCGCACTCCGTGGTGAGGTGTCTCTGGCAGGCGGTTTACTTCCTGCGACGGGCCGCAGCTCCCTTCTTGCTGCTGTAATGCGCCAATAGCAGAAAAACAGACGTCAGGTGTCCTGCTCCACTCAGTGCGTCCTCTAGTGTCATGCACTGGATTTTAACAGCACCCATTGGACAAATCTACTTCAAGCATGGTAAAAATGTATAGTCTCTATCCAAGTTTAGCCTAACATAGCCTCAAATGTATGTAAATTACAAATGGCCTGATTTATTATGAAGCAGTTAGCGTACTACTTGCTGTATTGCTGTATAGGTTAAGCCTACTATTGTATAACATTTAGTGCATGCTCTGGCATTTAGCAAGTGGTTCTTGTCCAGAAAGACTTGGTAAAACACAAATACCACTGGTCGGAATGTCAAGATAATTTGGACAGTATTGGTTTTAGTTGCCTGACTATAAAGCTTTACAATGTCTTGCCATGACAACGATCTATGGAATTATTATCAGATGAGAAACTAGTCATCACATGGACCCCAAGACCTGAAAGGACTCATCAGAGACAATCCGAAAATTAGAGGCAAAGAAAGTCACTTTTGCACAATCTAGGCATGGGTACTGAGACAGACGGCAATATAATTTCCCCCCCCTTTGAGTACGTAATTTGCTTCAGTATGACCTTGTGAGGGCAAACAAAAGACTTATGGCTGAACCCTGTGAGGTTCATTGAAAACGAATGGGAATTCCACCTTTAAGAACAGACATCTGTGGAGCATGGTGACAATATAAAAATGTCTCTGGCGTGGACTGTACAGGAGTTCTCTAATTTGCATCACATGACGATGATTACAATATGCCCAGGGTTGATCGGTCAATATTGTCTATTCTCCTCAGTAAGGGAATTCCTACAAACACTTCACTCCAGAAGTTTCCAGTGGCCTTGCTTTTTCCAAAAAAACTGGCTAAACTTTTTACAGGTCTGATTTTGTACACCGGCCCAGTTGGACTGGCATACTGAGTACCTGTCACTGCTACAGTGGCACATAAGACTTGAACTGTGAACATAGTGAATACTTGTCACATTCACTGTAGCATATCCAAATTAAGGCGATTCCTGGAAAGCAACACAAGGCTAATTTCCAACGATGGGAAATGCATCTGATCTCATCATCCAGCCAGTCTTGGTAATGAGACTCTTCAAACACCAAAGGACACCCTTTTTTCATACATTACCACATAGTGTGGGAATAGGGTGTGATTTTGGACTCAGTGACCGTAACAGGAAGGGATGGTGAGGGCGTAGGAAACGTGGAACTTACTGTTTCTGCAGCTCATCAATACGGTTTCTGAGAGAGATAACCTGAAAATGACACATGAGAATGTTTAAACTAATTTAGCAGGACATCAAGACAGTGAGGTGAGACAAAAGACCAGCAAAAAGACAGTGAGGTGAGACAAAGACCATCATAAAGACAGTGAGGTGAGACAAAGACCATCATAAAGGCAGTGAGGTGAGACCAAGACCATCATAAAGGCAGTTAGGTGAGACAAAGACATATAGACAGTGACCATCATATAGACAGTGAGGTGAGCCTGCTCACCAACCATCCCACCCCAACATGAAGATGTCATGTCTTTTTGGCATCAAACGGGACTAGCCTGGTGGGCTGTCTTTCAACTCCCACATCAATGGAGAAACAGTCACTTACCTTTGGGGTACAACAGGCAGCCCTGGTTGGGAGTAGACATACAGCCAAGAGATACTATTGTTGTATTGGTCACTGTTGCCAGGGATGTCTGGGGGCTTACACTTTTCCATCATGGCGTCCTCTCTCTATTTAGTGCCCTATGCTAGACCTTTTGGCTCCTGCTAAACATATTTTACTATACAGGGAATATGGTGTTAAGTTCACCACGTCACCCTCTGACTTTTGACCCCTGACTTGTCACCTTTCACCTGTGGGTTGACATGGCTGCCCTGCTTGGGTCTGGTTTCCAGGGTCCTTCTGAAGTGTCCTGTGCCATGCAGGCTGAACATACCCCTCACCTGTCCACCCCCCGTGCTCCTCTTAGGCGCGGGGTGCAGCTCGGTGGCAGCAACTGGGCCATACGCACAGAAGTGGTAGTGTTCTGGAACATTGGGCGGTTAGCCGTTTGGTTGGGGAGTGTGGGGGGGTGTGGATTTGGGCAGTGCTATCTCCCTGGATCATGGTCTCAGACCTTAGTCGTTACAATTGGGACACTGGGCTATCACGTTACCCCGTTTGTGGAATATTAATTGGTCTTAAGCCTGGGCATGAACTGAAACACAAGTTAATTTGAGAATCGCCATCTACAGTGCCGTTTATTTGAGGCTTTATTGGTGTCCAAGGATCAGCTCTCAAATGTGTTATCAGGATACATTTGATGCGTTTACTCCAGCTGCTTTTTCCTGAATGGATTTTATAGCTGACTATGTTCAAACGACAATAGACTGACCTAAGTAACCAATGTAAACATCTTTCCAGAGATGAAATACCTCTACTTCAGGTTTTTAATCTGCATTTACAAATCAGCGAAAAACTGAAATTTACAATATAAACTAACTAGGTTGGGAACAATCAACTCAGTTTTGAAGACTTTAAATATTTCACAATAGTTTCTCTATGAAAGACGTACACCTAGAGTATGTGTAAGTGCTCACCTCATACTTCTGCCTCTTCAGTTTCTCCATGTGTTCATACTTCTCAGACTCCAGTTGATGCATCCACTCCCACAGTTCCCTGGCTTTGTCTCTGCACAAGGAAAATGGCAGCAAAACGTTCAGTTTTTTTTAAATGCAGTTGGTCTAACGTTCATGACAAATTGCTCAGGTTCACAGCCTCATTTTTAACCCCACATATATATCCACACATCCAGCCCAAAAAAAAGGTCTTACTTCAGCTTGTCCTCGTTCAGATGGTCGATATTGAGAGGTTTGCGTCTTTCAGCCAGGATCTTCTTCTTCTTCTCCCTCTCCGTTTGCTTCTTACCTCTCTTGCCGTCAGCCTGGTAATGGAAGTCCAGCATCAAAACATTCAGATACACAAACTGCCACCAAACAAAATGTGAACGTCTTCCTGTATCAGTAGCCAATCAAGATATTCATTTAAAAGCGCACATTCCCCACATACAACGCTATTTAAAAAAACACAGAAATAAAATTTGACAGGAAATAGAACAGCAAAGTAATAATAACATAACAGCTATGGTTGTGGTAACTGCATATTCAGGCATCAAGGGGCTGACTTGTGCGTAGACGTCACTCACCTTCTGCAAGGAACTTGTGTAGCTGGAACCCATGTTTGTTAGAGCTGACTTCTTTTTGGCGTCGTCTTCCGCCTTCCTCTTCTGATCTGCCTCCTCCTTCCTCATCCTCTCCTCCTGTACAACCAGAACATACGACTTGTCATGACATCGCTAGAACGCCCCGGATGGTAATCTGCTCATGCAGCGGCACAGACCTCGCGCCTGGCCTGACGCTCCTTGTCCTTCTCGGCCCGAACCCTCTGTATTTCTGCTCTCTCTGATCGGCGTTTTTCCTGGAAGGAGAGGACACACACACACACACACACGTCTGCCATCAGGAAACATGTCCTACTTTGACGATGTACCTATCGTCAAAGTTTGAGACAGAACGGCCCAGAAAGTTTTTTTTGGATACATCCATTCCTCAAGTCAAACGTAGTTTTTGCAGCCGTGCTCTCGGGTCTTTTTGCATGTGTAACGGGAGGTTATGACCGCTCACTATTCTTTCCTTGAGGGCGATAAGCTCCTCTTCCTCCTTTTTGCGGTTCTCAAAGTGGACATCAATCAGACCTTGCAGCTCAATCAGATCTTTGTTCTGACGTTTCTTCTGGAGATCCTGTTAGAACCAGAAACAGAGAGAGTGAATGTGAGAGGGACAGAGGGAGTGGCATCCTTATTAAGTATGTTATTGCAATACCAGACCTAAACACCCTATTTTCAGAGAGATGTCGACATTTCTGTGTTTTAAATGTTTTATACGAATATTATTAGATATTAAATATTAGATATTTACATATATATATATCTATAGAAATGAGATATTTACATATATATATTTACATATATATATTTATATATATATATATATATATATATATATATATATATATATATATATATATATACATACATACATACACACACACACACGCACGCACACACACATATAAAACCACTTTATTTATTGGGAATTGCTATGACTATTCTATGTGGCCCACAAAGCTTTCTGTAGATAAATGTGCTAATTGTAAATGCCCTCAGATAATAAACAAACATTTTAGATGTAATCAATCTAACCAGTACTTACATCAAAGTCCACCTTTTCGCCATCAGGGATCTTAGGGACTCTACAGAAAGTCAAAAGATATAAATTAGCCTAATAATTATTTACATCAACTGAGAAATATTAACTTAATTCTGTTGCTTAACTTATTGGTTCTGTAATTTAAATCCCATGAAACACATACAGTAGAAGCCAGTCTTCAAGTTAATTAGGTCCACTTAGACAAATCCAATAAACATGACATTTATTTATTTATTTTACCTTTATTTTACCAAGGATGTCAAATAACAAAGTAATGAACTCAGGTAACACAGTGGCTGCAGATCACTTTAAGAAGTGCAATTTTATGTTTCCATAAATCGAAACATTTGATTGCAATGCTAGTCCTATTGTTGAGAGTTATTTTGCATTTATGCAAATAATTCTGGGATGTAAAGTTCTAACCTGTGTATCTTTAGGCCTAGCAGTCAGAAAGGTAAGGCACAAATCGGAAGCCTGCCAGTTTTAATGCTATGGCAATCAACATATATCAAATTGCATCTTAAAAGAGGATAATCTAAATGAATATTAACATTTGGCTTGCTTAATTTCTGCCAGGCTACATATATCTAGCTCTGTGCCAAAATTTGTGCTATTTAATTTAAGGCATTTTCAGCAGTAAACAAAATAGAGATATAAACTGGGATTTTATGTTGGTAGTAGCTTGACAAAATCCCACAAGTTCAGTAGGTTATTATAAAGGGATTTAACTCTGTAGAATTGATCCCAACCCAGATGGACACACAAACACACTTTGGACTGTTTGGTTTGACATTGTTTTGATGGTTGGATTACTCACTTGAACTTGGGCTTCTCCTCTGTCCGTAAAACAATTATAAAAGGGAAGAACATGTTAGAGATATTACACACAACAGGTTGTCAATGACAAGGATCTCAGGCAACAAGCCAAAATAGGTGCTCTGTTAATCAAGGGGACAAATCCGTGTGGACACAGGCTACAGTTTCAGGTTGCTTTTAGCTGATAAAAAAATAACTAACTATTATTATTATATTGAGAAAGTTAACCATTGTAATTGCAATGGGCAAGTTATGGTCTAATTTTCTAATTCACAATGTTAATTTGGTGTGTGTTAGTGGAAAGATTGTGTACGATTGGACACCTATAGCAACAGACATGGAATGTGCTTATAAATATAATTATCCCGGTTTAATTATATTCTAGTACCTATGTAGGGAATTTCTCACCAATTCATTGTCAGATTTACACTCTTTCTACAATCCAAGACTGAATTCAGAACTTGGATGAATCATGTTAAATTTAATCAAAATGTAACGTCGGAAGTTGTGGGGTAGAAAGACATTGGGTCAAACATTACCGATCATTGTCAACAAGTGCAAAAATATTTTTTAATTTGTGATTAGCTTTTTGTCTCGACCCTCACACTCGGAAAGATACATAAAACCACAGGCATAGCGTTAGCACTATCCTTATAGTGAAAGAAATACAAAATACCATCTTGTTCTCCCTCTTCGACTGGTTTGCCAGAAAGTCGTGCAGAAAGAAAAAAGCAGACAAAGCGCACATGAGCAGGGAAGTCACTACATTATTTCCCGTCCCAACACCCTTTCTCACATCCTCTTGTGAAAGACTATTTAAGCAAAATCCGTTTCTTGGTTCTGAGATTACTCATACTTTGACTTTAATTATTTTTTTAAGAGGATGGGGGACTTATATATACAACTCTTGAGAAAATTAAGAGACCACTGCACCTTTTTCTTTCCTTTCCAAAAAAGTTGATAAGGTAAGTTTTGAGTGAGGAACAGAAGCGTTCAATTTGCGGTGGTCTCTTAATTTTAACCCTTCTGTTCCTCAGTCAAAAACTTCCAAATCAACTTTTATGGAAAGGAAAGAAAAAGTCACAGTGGTCTCTTAATTTTATCCGGCGCTGTAATATATATATATATATATATATATATATATATATATATATATATATATATGCAGGAGACAGGATGTGAGCAGTATTTTGTTGCTGGAGCAAATGGACACACGGGGAGGTCTTGCTCCGGCCCAGCAAGACCAAACGCCCTGAAGTAGACTGACACGGTCTCCATCAGTTCACTCAGAAGTACAGATACAGTTTAAGAATGTGGTTACACATACCTTCTTCCTCATAGGCCTCTGCATGCAGCAAGCGTCCAAAGCAGGAGCAGAACAGATACCATTATTAGTTACGAATACATAGCCCAATGACAAGCCATCGGTGCCCGTTGGGGTTGGAAAATTCCGGAAACTTCCAGAAATCCTCAAAAGGGATTTTTGACTATCCTGGGTACTTTGCGAAGGTTCCCGTAATTGTTCAACCCCAGCGACTACTAGCACATTCGCCGCACGTTCATTGTACAATGCGCAGATTGGCAGAGCATTCATTCAGCCAAATTGAGGTGTTTGCGGTATATACGGTACAATACATTATACATGAGAATATATTTGGGGGAAACATAGCAGTTTAAGGAAATTCCAGAGCGTGTATTATGATAAACATATTCCCGCTAATATAAACTGGGTGATTCCAACCATGCATGCTGATTGGCTGAAAGCCATGTTACATCAGACGGTTTTCAATGAGTATAAAAAACATGTTCTAATGACATTGGTAACTGGTTTATAATAACAATAAGGCTTTTTTCTCTGTGACAAAAAATGTTGGGATGCTGTGTAAAATGTAAAAACAGAGTGTAGTGATGTGCAAATCATTTAAACCCTATATTCAGACGAGACAACATATCAAATGTTGAACCTGAGAAATGTAATTGTTACTTGGAAAATGCATGCTCACATTGAATTTGATGGCAGCATCAAGTTTAAAAAAAAGTTGAGACAGTGGCAACAAAACAGTGGAAATGTTGCATAATACTAAAAAACTAAACGGTGGAATATTACACAACCAATTAGGTCAATTGGCAACAAGCCAAATAATATGATCGGGTAGCAAAAGATCATTCCGGAGAGTATGGGTCTGTCCGAAGTGAGGATGGGAAGGGCACAATCAGTGCACAGTTCAAAAGCCACAATCACACATACAGAAAATGAGACCCCGAACTGCTGAGCAGCTGAAATACTATAGCAGGCACGGACGGGACAACATTTCACTTTCAAAACTATTGCAATTGGTCTCCTTAGTTCCCAAATGCTTACAGAGCGTTGTTAAAAGAACAGGTGATGCATCACAACAATAAACATGCACCTGTCCCAACTGTTTTGAAATGTGTTGCTGTCATCAAATTCAAAATGGGCCTGTATTTTTCCAAAACATTTCAATTTCTCAGTTTTTTCATTTGATATGTTGTCTTTGCACTATTTTCAATTAAATATAGGGATAAGTGATATGCACATCATTGCATTTTGTTTTTATTTGAATTTTGTGTAGCGTCCCAACTTTACCATGATTCCCTGGCAGTCCATATTGCATTGTGCTGATTGACAGCCCTCAACCGTGTCATATTAGTTATAAACCACACACCCTTATTGCGGAATAATATAGAATGGCACTACAATGTGAGAACTAGAAAAAAATATTTTTTCTGCTTTATTACTTTCAAGACTAATGAATGAAGTGCTTCATACAGGTTTTCAGGTGGCGAAGAAAGGTTCTTCACATGAACAAAAGTCTTGCTTCATCCATACCAATATTGTAAGGTAAAACACCACATAGTTCATTATGGATTGGGCAACTGTTTTCTCAAAACCATTACTACAATTGTGACAGTGGGATGACATTGAAAGAGCAAAAAGAACAGGTATGATTGACAAGACCCTGATCCATGCAAAGTTATTAGGTTATTGCCTAATAATATATTAGATATGGGAGCTTTCTTTGCCTCACTGAGCATATTCATACATTTGCCATATTCAATACAGACAGGATTTATGGACCTTGTTTCTATATGAAGAAACATTTAGGTTCTTTAACATTCCCAACATATGCAGAAAGTTCTGAACACTAAAAGTGCCCATCATGTTTTCTCTGGTAGCATTCTGGGAGAAGCATTGTTAGCACAGCTTGGGGTGAGGTGAGGTAGTACATTTGGAAAATAGCAGTTAGTTGATATAGGTTGCTTAGCTTTGCATCAAACGGTTTCTGAGTAGCCATTACTCTGTCAGCACAAAGCTATAATCCCAAATCTACCTATCACATCATGTAGAACGCCTAGCCTCTTGTGGAGATCTGAGAGAATTGGATAAATGTCACAGTATGTCTGAAAATCCATCTAGCCTCTTATAGAAAGCAAAGCTATTGCCATATTGTTTTTTGTTAAATCCTCAGGGTTGCCCACAAGGGGTTAGAGTCTGGGTCATATTTGGTATCTTTCAGGTTAGCTATTTGAAACGATGCCATTAAAGCCAATTCGTAAGTAAGAGGGCTGCTTTGAGAACGTACATGTCCGTGTAAGTACTGTGTTGTTTGATGAAAACCGCTTAATTCCAAAAAAGGCACTTTTCAGGAAGTTGAAAGAACAACAGTATTCTTTCTTTAACTAGAGTAACGGGTGAGAAACCGCTAGTCAGCGCTGCGGTCAGCACAGGTAGCATTACAGTCAGTACGGTCACTCGCTCAGGGACTTTTAAGTAGTTGTTTCACTTTGTCCTCAAGCCCCGCAGCCTTTGTCCCTGAAGCGTTACAATTTCAGATCACGTTAAGTGTCCGCTTTCCGTACACGTATTTAAAAAAAGTAAATAGTCAAAAATGAGTAACGGTTTCCATCAAACCGACCACGCACACAGTACATAGAACACTGATTTCTTCATAGTAGGCAGTTATGAAGGGGAGGTTGCTCCAGTTGCTCAACAGTTTACAACAGCGCTTTGGGGTTTCAGGTGGCAGGGTCAAGCGGTACTAAACTATATTAGTGGGGGCTAAGCTATCTCTGCTGGGACAAAGGTGCGGTTGCACATGGGAAGGATGAATAAATATCCCATGCCACATACCTTCCTCATGCACCTCCTCCTCTGGCTCGGGTTCTGCCTCTTCCTCTACCACTTCCTCCTCCTCCTCTACCACCTCTGGGGCTACTTCTACTTCCACTACCTCTTCTTCGGCTAAGGCGGAGCACGCAGCATGCAGCGAGTGACCAAGGGGGAGGAAATGGTTTTGGAGAAGTTAGCGATTTTGTTTATGGTCTTGTGAGGGATAAGGGGAGAGAGTTGGTTTGGGTTATAGGAAATAAAATGAGATTACTTCAGTTAAAAGAAGGGATGAGAGAAAAGAGGAGAGGACAGCACTGTACTGCTGGAGTGGATGCAGCGAGTAGCCTAGGGATGCTGAGGAAAACAGAAAGAAGGGTGAGAGAAAAGAGATATAGATGGGTACGTGGCATGGTTTAAAAAGAGGTTATGAGGAAATGATGCTTTCTGCATACCGGAGATACCTGAGGTTGAAAACGTCATATGACCAAAAATTCCTTTGGGTCTGATAACAATTTGAGTTGTTGAAAATCACCAAGAAGTTATTCAGAATGTGGTTAACCTGATCGAGGCAGTGTTTGACATGCAGTTTGATAAAACAAACTATTAGGCGTTGAAATATGAAATATATTGGAAACACTTAATATTAAGTTGCCCTAATTACTACATACAGTAGTAACACAGTAGTAACATGTTATCATGGTTGTTTTCAGTTATTACATAGTTGTAACAAGGAATGTACAATTACACATTTACTTTAAGAAGTTTATTTCAAATGTGTAAATAATAATGTAATTGCACATTCTCTTTTTCCACTGTGTAACCAATGTTTTGTAATAGCACATTTGAGAGTCACTTCTCAAAAGTAATATACACTAAGGAACCTGTTAAATAAATAACTAATACCATGAATATTAATTGAATAAATTAATTAATATATTCAAATTATTCAATAACCTGCAGTAACACTGCATTCAGCTAGCGAATGTGTAATTACATATTTTTTGTTTCAAGTGTGTAATAACCTATTTAGCAAAGGACAAGAAAAATATTGCAATGTAGTTATGTAGTAATGCCTACTATGTTGTCACTACATTTATTAATATGTATTATCAACATGACACATATTATTCCCAATTTATTTAGGATGAATTAAAAGCAAGCAGGCGTGTTCTTTACATGTTTAATCAGGATCTAGGAATGTTTTCATGTGCTGAACATGGGATTACAACAGATGCAGTATGGCCAAGATTTCCGTAAGTTAGTTTACAATTAGAGGATAAATGATGAATTGGAGGTTATTGTGTTACTAAAGAAAAAGGTTTTCCACCATTGGCTGAATGAAAAAATACCTAATGAGTGAATGAAGCATATCCCAAGCTGGTTGTGTTGTATGTAAAAACAGATGATATTTAAAAAAAAGACTGCATTCTTGATAAGGCAACACTCACTGCTTGCTAAACATTATACTGGGTATCTTATAAATATTTGGTCAAAATGGACAGCAAAGCAGACATTGTCAAACACAAGTGAGACTAAGAGTGGAAAGAGTTGATCAATTTTGTAATAGTGGAAACATCTTATTGAAACCGAATCATCAGATGAAATATATATTTTACCTTCCTCATCTTCTTTTTCCGCAAAAGAAATATGTTGAAACAATACAAAAACAAAAATCATTTCTTAGTATAGCCTTGCCCTGCAACATTGTGTAATTAGATAAACAGATAGATACATAGATACATTGTTAGATAGATAGATAGATAAATAGTTCTTAAGGCTAGTCAAATCCATGCTAAATAAACATACATCATAATCAGTGGTCTGCTCACTGATAGAAAACATCTTATTTAAACCGACAAATATTCATGCAGTCTATAATTTGTAGTCGTTCCATATGTTTATAATTTGTAGTCGTTCCATATGTTTATAATTTGTAGTCGTTCCATATGTTTATCATTTGTAGTCATTCCATGTGTATATATTTTGTAGTCGTTCTGTATGTTTATATTTTGTAGTCGTTCCATATGTTTACATTTTGTAGTCGTTCCATATGTTTATAATTTGTAGTCGTTCCATATGTTTATAATTTGTCGTCATTCCATGTGTATATATTTTGTAGTCGTTCTGTATGGTTGTGTGCATAGTCAAGAAAGATCCCAAAGCATCTTAGGACTTTCATACATACTTTCAGGATTAATTAACAAAATGTCATTAAAAGGGTAATATCATTTTCTTACTTGTAAAATACAATACAAACACAATGAAAAATATTGAAAAAGACATGATGATGGCTCGCCTTTATCCAAATATCATAAAAATACGCTCTATACTTCAAACTGAAGGTTCTTAATAACATTCAAAAGGATGACATATGGATGGAAACACTCAAGTTATTAGAGTCAAGCAAAGGTTGCACAGAAATTGGCAGATATTTACAACTCTTTTGGTTAATAAGGAAGATTTCAAGTGTAAAAGAATGACCCAGTCACAGTTAAGATGTTCTGCATAAACAGTATACAGTGTGCAGTATATTGGGTTGAGAACATAAATAAGGGGATTCTTACTTAAGGAACCACTTGGGGGAGACATAGCTAAAGAAATAATATTTGCAACAGTACTGGAGACATTCGTTTTCACTTCATTTTGAAACAGTTTAATATCTTGTCAGTGCTGTTTTACTCACCCTCAATCTGATCACTGAAAAATAAAAGATAGCACATAGTTAACATTATTAGGCCTATTCACCTTTCCATCAACCACCAAATTTTAGTGAAATGAAAGACCCCATAAATAATTCACAGTGAAATTTATCTGAAACACTAGTAATGTTATGACTACTAATCCTCATTCCAATAGAGTACTACAGGTAAATTTACATACTTTTCATTCAGTGTTCTACTTAATGAAATTTGCTTTCTTGCCGGCCTAACAAGAAAACAAATGTACTTACACTTCCTCAGTGTCAGACATGGTGACAGTGGACTTGCACCTGAATGTAAAGGTGAAAGGACAGTTAGAAATGTATTGTGTTTCATTGCTCTATCTGGCAGCTACTGTAGTGTATTTAGTCTTTGCTACACTTTGTGAAAGACGATTCAATACTATGTTGCCTAGTCACAATACAAATGTAAAATTGGCTAGTGTTAGGATATCTGGAAAAAATTATTATGTGTCTCAGCGAGACACCACAAGAAAACACTTTATTTAAAATAATGTATATCTTTTATTGACGAAATATAGAACAGTGTTGTGAAATACAGGAAAGATAAGAGGAGTAATAGGACAGTAGGCTAGAGCAAACACATGCCCATTTCTGGTTTAAGTGATTTAGACTGCTAGACCAACCAATCAACCATCTGATCAATTAATCAAACGTACTGTATAAATCCCATTTAAAATCAGGTGTTGTCATGTGCTGGTTTTTGAAATATCAAGACAAAAACAAAAAACAAAGAGTGAGCAAAAATATTAGAAATGTGCACAGTGGCTCAGAAAATCTCCCTAGACCGCTCATAGGTAACAGATCCTTCCTATTAGCCATCTTAGCCTGCACTCTAAGTTTGATACTGGGGACACAAATTATGTCTAGTCTGGAGACTAAAAGAATCAGAGTCAACGGAGAAGTCAACCGAGCTAGATTGTCTTGTCCTAGACTAGCCCTAATCTGCATAGTTCAGATAGTCTCATCAAGCAGAAAGATTTTGGAGGATCCTCTCCGGGTGTTTCACAATAAAATGGCACGGCAACCACCAAAGAATGGCTCCTACAAAATATCGTACACATCTTCCAGGGACCTTTTCTTCATTATTTTTAGAGTGCGTTTATTTTTAGGAAGAACCTTCATTTGTAATCCTCTGGATATATAAAGTGTCTTGAGAGGAATCTTTCACACTTCGTGTTGCAGCTGCAGATGCCCCCCCCGGCTTATCCCATCAGGATCGTATTTCTCAGCCTCAGCTGAGTCCTTCTCTGTCCACATAGCTCCCAAATCCCTTTCTCCTGTCCTGTCCTATTCACGTTCATTAATCACAAGAAAGATCAAACATAAGATGATGACAGTGACGGAACACACCATTCCCGTGAGGTCAAAGACCAGTTGATGTCTGATGTTTCAGGACTAGCACAAAACGACAGACAAAATAAGTACACTGAAAATATGATTTGCAGTGTAATTCTAAGGACAGTTGTTCGGTTTACTTTAACCTCTATGTATGTCCTGAATGCAACAGGACACAAAAATATTTTTGTGTATCAGTGTGTTTGGTTATGTTGTATTATGTCTAAAATGTGTGTGTGTGTGTGTGTGTGTGTGTGTGTGTGTGTATGAACACTTAAGAATAAATGTATGCCTGTTTGTGTTCCTGCATCTATGTGCACTTGAAGAGTTTCTTGGGTTTCATAAAAGCCTGAGACGATTAGTGAGCATGAGGACATGGCAAGGATGTCCAATATTCCCCTTCTACTTTTAACTGCTCACCAATCAACCGTTATGATCGTCAACGTATCAGCTGTTTAACACTAAGTTGTCTTTACCATTGCTTACGCAGGCATGATGTGGCATAACAACTGAGCAAATGAGTTTGTAAATCGTTTGGTTGTCGAGAACAGTGCCTCAGGGAGGTTGTGGGTTATGGTCTGACAGCATGAATATGGATGTGACCTATGACCGCTTCAGTGTAGAGCCCAGTCCAGGTTTCATTTTCACATCTGGAAAGCACTGTAATTGAAGTCATCATCCAGGGATTGTAATCCAGACTTCTCACTGGCACAAATACAAATAATAAAAACTTTGAGATCTACTGATGTCCTGTGTTTGCATTCAATAGGCAGGACTTTTCCATTGGTCTACTAGGTATTGTTATTGATGAAAATGGATTTGAAAAATACCTGTAACTTTGTCTAAAATCCCAGATTTTACAGAATCCCAGGGTGGACAGATCTGAATGTTATGTTTATTCCTTTATTGACTTATTTTATCTTCCATTAAAGCTTTCTGGAAAAGCAAGTAACTGTGATTTACTCAAAAATAGAAAATGAAATAAAATATGAAAAAAACTGAAGAAAAATGTGAAAACAAAACCATTTACAGTAATATTGTTAAACACAGAAATGGTTATTTGATTTTAAAAGTCCCGAGTCTCGGCTGAAATGTCCCCAGCATTTGGGTTGGAGCAGTTTAGAAGTGGTGACAGATTGCTTAGCAGTCAGAGAATCTGTAGCCGGAAGGTTGCTGGGCTAAAGCCTCTGAGCCAGCAAGGTGTCCTTGAACCAAAGCAGTGAACCCAGATGGCTCACGTAAGTTGCTTTGTTTCGATGCGTCAAATAAATTACCAAAACGTAATTGCAGTGGCTACAGATGATCCTGTTGTTAATATCACCTAGGGAATAAGTAACACTTTGAACAGTGTCTCCCTGTCTCTCTGCATCAGTGGAAGTCATATGCCCCAAAACAACAGAAAGTTAATCAAATGACAAGAACGGCCTCAAAACCCCCTGTGCCGACCACTGCCGTTCTAGATATCCGTCAATCCGTCGATCTTTCTTTCTTACCTCAGAAGAGTTGAAGGAAGTGATAGCGACTCCCGGATGATGCAGAGATGGGCTATGAGGGCTCTGTAAACTCCCCTCAACGGATAAGTCCTTGTGTTATAGTGATACTTGATCTTCTGAAGCTGCTTATTGGCTGGGATCTGACAGTGTGAAGTAAGGGAGCCAAGGGGGCTCTGTGGCATCTTAACCCCCCCGGCCCCTCAACAAGGAGATGGATGTAATACACTGCATTAACGGAGGAGGAATATTGTGTGTGTGTTGGGGGGGGGGGTTGGTTGGGTTGTGTTAATGAGCAGCTGAGATGTGCCCAATGCTATATTTGTCTTGATACAAGGCAAGCAGAAATGATCTAAGCGGAGTCGCAGCAGGTGTTTACGTTAGTAGGTTCCTAGCGAGCAGAACCTGAGGGTGCCTCATGCCTCAGCCGCTTGGCATCCGGGCTACGTTCTCTGTGTGTTCCCGCCGTGGAAACAGAGATCTCACTCGCTGGGTTCATCAATCAGTCAGTTGATTGTGAGTGTGAACTCTGGGATGGCAGAGCAGAGGTTTACGAAACCTGGCCATTATGCTTTATGATGTTTCACCTCTCTAGGACTTTGAACATGTTATTGTAAATACTGAAGCTCTACAATTTCTAGTAATCCTCTTTGTTTACTTTCTTTTATACGAGAAGGATAGTGTCAGTTATTTTAGTAAATTGTCAGGCATTGCATTTTCTTCATTGTTATGTTATCGTTAAACCGTTATTTAATCACGTAAGTATGACATTTAATCAATCACACATTCTCATTTTCAAAAACAAACTGTTATACTGTCGTAGTAAAAGCAATGACATTTGTGTGCTTTCAGAACTTTATTAAATGTTGCTAGATTATTCTACATACTTAAAAAACTGAACAAGTATTCTATACCAATATTTTTTTTGTTCATTGATTTGCTAATTTTACCATTTATGATTTTCTGTAACATTTGCATTTTTTCATCTACATGCTTATGTGAGGGGTTTTCACATCTATGATGACTTAACATTTACATTTTCACATTTACATGTTTATGTGAGGTGTTTTCACATCTATGATGACTTAACATTTACATTTTCACATCTACATGTTTATGTGATGGGTTTTCACATTCGTGTCTATTTGTTTATCTTTTCACCTGGTGACATTGGACCCATACGGCTGTGTTGTGATGGGACCAGAGGTGGTGCTGGCTGTCATCTCATGTCTGCCTCTAGGGGATGTTGTAGCTGCAGCAGAGAAGAAGCTGTCCAGATCAGATCAGTCCAGATCAGATCAGTGTAGACAAGACACAAAGAGAAAGCATCCCTATACAATTCCCACGGAGTCTATGAAAATCTCTGTTTTGTATTAGTACAGTATATTTGCTTCCTAAAGAGTGGCAGATTTTTATTTTCATTTAATGTTTATCTAACCAAGAAAAGTCTTTGAGATTAAAAATATATTTTTCAAGACTAGCCTGGCCTGGCTTATGTGTCCTGATTACCTATTTGAAATTGACACCAACAGTCGCAGAAGATCCGTTGGTACAATCCTCCTAACTTGGCCTTCATTAGCACAATTAAGTACAATTTGAGAAATTTCTGGAGCAACAAGCCAATGTTGTTGTGTAGCACAGCAGAGCTGTCTCAATCAATGCACACACAGAACAAGACACTTCCGACATCATTAAAAGTTGTTCACTGTTTTGAGAACATGGCACTACAGTAGCTACAAGCTAGCTAGTTAGCTGTTGAAAGAACATGCATTTAGTCTTAAAGGCTATTAACTATTTAGCTTTTCTTATGTACCAGCCTGACATTTGACAGTTGATTGTAATAAACACCATCTAAAAATCTTGACATGGTAAGGTGTAGTGAGGTTTTATATTGTAAGGTGGAGTCTTTTTGAAACTAGGTGATTTGTGAGGTTTTATATTTTTTGCATGCCATGACAACTAATACTACTACTGAAAACACTGAAAATTGTCTGGTAAAACTATCAATAAAATATGTACATTGCTAAGTAGCAACCAATCAAGTGGCAGACATAACAACTCACTTCAGCACACCTCTCCTATTCTTACTGCTAATAGTAGATGGAAAACCCAACTGAGTTAAAAGAGTAAGTAAATAAATAAATATTTTTTATGAGGGGGAGTAGAAATATCTCTCATTTTCACAATGGCCAACCTCAAATAGATATTGTGCATATGAGATTTCCACCATAACCTGGGGACGAGGTTTGATTGGATATGACTGAAAGGGTCATCAGCCAATTAAGTCGGAGATCCCACCCAGTTGACTAGGTTAAAGTGGCGGAAGGCCTCAACAGTTTCACAACAGTGAAACCTCACATTCCCGTTTGATGACATCCACTAGAGGCCTCTATCATTCTCCTCTGTCATCACGTTCTTCCTGCAAGGTTTGGCCTGGTCATATATCTCAGATGGTTGTGGAAACCCCCTGCCTGACTGGGTGAAGATACTGTAGCCCTCTAGTTGTCCCACACCAGTCTCACCGCAGCACTGTGGAGACCTGCAATGCTGCTGTCACAGTGGAACATGAATTTGGTGCATCAGGGTTTTATTTTTGGATCTGTTGCCGACAGTGATCGTTTCCCTGCTAGATAGTGAGTAGCTCAGTCGAACACGGCAAGGACCCTGTGAGGTTAATCTCTGTGTCTGGGATCTAGCAGTCAAAGGCCAGCAAGAGTTTCCCCTGAACTAGAAACCCCTAAGGTAAACACAATGGAATTCAGTGTGACCGTCGGTCGATTGGCAAGATCGTGTTACTGTACTTTGTGTGTTGCATGGGCTTGGACTGGACAGCTTGAAGGCCTGTACATATTAGGGCTTTGTTCCCTGAAACTGCACTTGATCCTGTCGTGGAAATGTTCAGTCACACAATGTCCAAGTGGACATTTATTTTTCTATTGTTGTACGTTTTGCACAATCATAAGAAGTGATTGAATAAACTGGCTCTGCATAGGAAGAACATTAGTTGGTACTGAATGTGATGGCTTTGTGCATAAATCTACTAACGCTACTTATTGGCTTTCTGTGTACATCTGTGTACAAACAGTACAAGTCCGAATTCTTTGCTTTACAGAACATCAAGCGAAAAACCATAAACTTCTCCATTTGCCTTGTGGTAAGTTTGACCAAACCATGATTTTGTTGCCAGAGAGAATAATACACAATTAGTATTGCCATGGAAGACATTAGGTGTAATTATTCACAATAATCAATGTAATTGTTTGTTTGTGGTCATTTTTTTTGATCAGTTCCAAAATAAAGGAGCTTAAGTTGAGGTCAGAGTATAGTGCAAATATTTTACCGCAAAGCTAATCTTACCCTTTCCTCTTTTGAGCCTGTGAGTTGGAGGCCTCCCAGATATCCAACCCTATGCTTTAAAAGGTGACCTCCTCTCATGTATCAAGCACCAGTTTGTGTCTGGGGCTGTGGTAGCAGTAGAAATAAAACTGTCTACATTTGGAAAGCCTGTGGCATATAAATAAATTGACTGCATCTACTTTTTAGCTGTTAGCAAGAAATTAAGTTACATGAATTGGAAGCTGCAGGAAGAATCACTTCTCAGAATGTGGCAAACAGATTCTGTTAAGAGGTTAACATTGTTTTTGGACCACCCGAACAATGGAAATTTCATGGAAATGTAGAGGAAACTTGCTGCAGAGAAAATAAATTGCGGCTAAATGTGTCTGCGTTTACACTATTATTTATAGACTACTTCCTCTCAACCAGAAAATAACAATTTCTAAATGTCATGCAGACTGGGAAACATCGAGTAACATCATTGTGAGCACATTCTGTTGATCACAGTTTTTGACATAAGCCATTGACATCGCCATTCTGTAAGCCATTGACATCGCCATTCTGTCCCTTACGGACAAGCAATCCATTGCTCCTTTCACTGGAGTCCATTCACACTTTGCACAAATGTTAGAAGGTTCCGAAAGCATTCAATTCCACGGCCAAAATTAATCGAAACCCGTCATTGCAGGTTTTCTGCGATGTCAGTATTCATCCCGATCCCACCCACTTAAGTGAATGCAAACCTGTGCGAGGGATTAGTCCGGGCAGTAGCTGTCGGTTTTAACACAGTGCCTAAGGCCAGCTTGTATGTGTTAGTCTGTTAAAAGACCGAAGGTGCAGTCCTGTTCAGTGGGTCAGTCGGGTCTACAACGTGATGCTTAGCAATTGCCCACTACAGCTTAGCAATGGGCACGTTCCAGCTGAACATTACTGATGCAGGTGAGCTTTTCTAAAATCATACCATGCGTTGCAGTGTGACAGTTTCTGAGACATCTCGGACTAGGCGCCGTGAGATCCAATTATCTGCGCAGGGTGACAGAAATAAACATGACAGTCGTTGTGAGGCCAGAAATAACGATGATCTGGGTCACACCCATTGGTTTACTGAGCAGAGTGGGTTTGATTGCCTACTCTCTCTCTCGCTCTCTCTCTGCAACTCTGTCTCTCTCACATCAGACTAAATTAAGGCCCTGGTCCATTGCACTGTCTCCAGAGACAGCCAGACATATAATAGGTGTGTGAAACCAAAACATGTTGACACTGCGACATGCATCATTGACTGTATCTTTTGGAGCAAACCTTTTTCAACTGGAGGCTTTGTAACTGAACAGACGTGGAAATACAGGAGACTTGTTTTTGATCCAACATTTTTGTTCGACGTCATGAAGTTGACGTCCGTTTATCCAAATTTGCAAGGTTTATCCAGTGTTGTTGTCTTGATCCAGGTTTACATGGTGGATCCACTGTTCCGTACTGAGTTCATGCATTGTTCCCGAATCAAATAACCAAAAGGAAAGCCATATCTTTCTTAAAAAGATTTTGCAGAAGCATTAGCATTAAAGATTATGGGTTACATTGTGAGCAGGAGCATCTGTGAGGGCTGTCCTATATTAGTAAAACAGCACATACTAATGGAACCCCCCCCCCAAAATATCATGGAGCCACAATAACACTGTAGACTTTTACTGTAAGTTCTGTAAATACTGTAGACATTTACTGTAAGTTCTGTAAACATTGTAGACATTTACTGTAAGTTCTGTAATTACTGTAGATGTCACAATGGCACAATTAGCTAATGTATTTACTTTATAAAATGTTTTTTTTGCAAGATTCAAGTAAACAAATCATAAACATAAACAATTTAGTTATAATCAGAAAAGTACAAAGTGATTGTCTTCTGTAATTTTATATTTTAGACTTTTTATTTTACACTGTTTTTGTAAAATAAGGGTTAATTAGCTGATAGGCAGAACAAAGCAAAATACTGTTGACTGTTGACACATTGTTTTACGTCCTGATGGATATGCAGGCCAATGATTGAATACAAACAATGAATGATAAATAAGAAGTGAAATAATTATTGTAGGTAAAGACTTATTTGCGGAATCCAGTCTCTTCCCAATTCCTCAAGGCACTGTGTCAAGCTGTGAAAAAAAAAGATGAGTGCTGTCAATTATTCATTCAAATGTATATTCACACGCTTGTATATTACATCTTCAGCCCTCATCAAATCTTTTCTGTTTTATTGATACATTTTACATAATAACAGATAACTATACATTTGGGGAAAAGTTTTTCTTGATTTATTTTCTCGATTTATTCATGAAATATGATTTCATTTTAAATTCAGGATGCCTTATGTTTTGATTCTGTTTGGTCTTTTCAGGGGATTGAAATGAAATGCTGATGGCAGTCAGTTACAGTAATGGACTCCCACCCGAACTGCCCGACCCCTCCCAGCCTCCCCCTCCCCTGCTCCCCAAGCCAGACAAGGACAACGCTCGGCTGCAGAAGCTCATCAAGAAGAGAGCGAAGAAGAAAGCCAGGCCCTCTCAGACTCCCATCCCCTTTCGTTCCTGTCTCTCCCCTGTGAACGAAGCCTCCGACCTGGAACACAGCGACACCCATTCAACTCCGCCCTGCTCGCCACACTGCGTTTCCCCCATTAGGCCTTTATGTCAGCAACAGCCCCAGTCCACATTACCACCCAGTATCTCCTACGGAAGCGGTCCGTATGTCCAGACCGGGGTGTTCCCCTCCCAGAACTATGCAGCTCCCACTCAGACAGAGGAGCTGACCGCACCACTGTACGAGTGCTCAACGTTTATGTTTGACGAGGACTACCCAGAAAACCCTGCGCCAGCCATGCCTCTGCCCCGCCCACCACCACCTGTGCCCGAGCTGTCTCGAGGCCCGGCCACGCATCGCCACGACTTGTACTCATCTGTAGCACCCAATGCGAATGGGTCGGTTGCCACGTCTAGAGTATTTCCAGGCCTTGTCAGTACCATGCCAGAGTTAATGCCCCAGGTTCCAGGTTCCCCTAAAATATCAACACACAGAATGACTCTTTCCCCACCTGTGCCTAGTTGTCCGAGTCTGGGTCCGGGCTTGGCACCCTTACTGGGTCAGGTTACAGTCCCATCTCCTGCTCCATTGCTGATGCCTGTGCCTCCCCCTCAGACACAACCTCCTAACCCCAACCGGAAGGTGCGGACACCCAAGATTTCAACGCTCACACCGGATATGGTCACTCATGTCCCTGGTATTGAAGGTCACAGGATTATCAAGGTGCCTTCGGAGACAGTCAGCTCACAAACCACTGCAGCTGGAGAAGGCCTTGTCAACCCACAGTCAAGGATTTATACATCAAAGGCCACATTTTACGAAATCTCTAAGCCTGCGCTTCCTGATATATCAGGGGTTAATTCATTCTATCAGGGAGTATCGCTATCAACTATGCACAGGGACAAAACCCAAATGACTTCTTACCAAAGTGAGCCGGCAATCCCATATACAGTTTCTGTGGGAAAGACTCCTTCTGGGAGACCAAAAACGCCCTCACACCACCCTTCAAGGGGACGAACGACACCTGTCTTTGAGATATCAAAAGCCAATCCTCTCTTGTTTGCTGCCAGTCCAGTTTTCTACTCCTCTCAGGATGTGCATGCCTCGGTCGTAAACAATGAGCCAGAGATGTACCAGTCACCAATGACTGGTAACAAGACCTCACCCGTGACTAAACCGGCTACACCAATAGCGCCTCACTCAGATATATATGGATCCCAAAACAATGCAACCATGGGAGAAACTACGACAAATGTATCTTATGCCTTCACCTCTTCACCTGATATACATTCGTCAATCATGAACACACAACGATTTATGTCCTCCATGACTGTTGCCAGTAGAGTCAAATCTCCCCCATCAAAGCCTATTACCAGTGAAGCCCAAAGTCCCCCAGAAATTGTTTTCACAAGTGTAGCACAAACACCTTCAGCGATACCTGTTACTAGTAGAGTCAAATCTCCCCCAGGGAGGCATGTAACCCCTAATAACAGCACTCCCTCAGGTGCCACAGAGTCAGCAAAACCTATTGGATCTACACCAGACAAACATTTACAAGGTCTGACCATTGTTGGTACTACAAGTCAAACCAGCGGAATAACCTCAAACATGACAGGCTCTGCGGTCAACATGTTTTCCATCTTTTCTTCCCCTCAACATGTCAATTCTTGGGTTGTAAATGAGGAGTCACATAGATTTAAGGAGATAGAAGATGCATCTCACAAAGGCAAGTCATTGGCTAATATTTATCATGCCTTCAATTCCTCTAATGATATATATGCCTCAGTCATAAACTCTCAGAGATACAAGCCACCAATTCATAATACAAACATAAACAAATCCCACCCAATGATGCCGTTGTCCAGTACAGCCCAAAGTCCTCTAGCAATTCCAGTGGCAAGCAGAGTTAAATCTCCACAATCAGTTCCTGTTACTTCTCCAGCAACAACTGAACAATCAAAAACGGTTATATCTGACAGTGCTAATTCAGTGAAACTTTCACAAGGAACAACTAGTGATGGAAGCAATAGAAACCAGAATAATAGATTCACAACCACCATTGGAGGATCTGTGGCTAAGATAAAAACCAATGATATTTCAGTAATTGCTGCAAATGATCTTGCATGTCCCAAGTCCAATATAAAGTCTGTAATATCGAAAGAACCTCCAATAGAGAAAGTTAAAATGGAAGACACTGGTGAATATGGAATACCACCAGGGTACCAAAAGCAAGAAACTCAATTATCCCCCAAAAGTGGAACCACTAGTCTCAGTGGATACACCATGCAAACTTTTTCAGCAACACAGTTGTCTCCAAATGGACACACTTTGCCCGTGATTTCATTGCAAGCACCTCCAAATACTGTGCGAACCCCACCTATTTCAGCACCTGAAGCTATATTGACCCCTGGATACCCAGATTCTCCAATACTTGGTTTACATAAAGTTCTAGCACCATTAATAGAGAAGCAAAAGGCCCCAACATCCCAAAAACCCAATACACGTTCTACATATTACGGACTGACCCCAGCTGAGTATGTAGCCCATGGTGGGATCCGGGCATATTATGGCCCATCTGCACCCAAAGTTAATGAGTTATTAATGTTACCATCGACTACACAGTCTGATGAATTACTAAATGGGCCATCTACTTTTAACAATAAGCCTGACATACCTTTCACAGGTTCAAAAACTCCTGACAGTGAACTACTAGAATCTAACTGGCCGATGCAGTATTCGCCCGTTGCAGCATATTTATCCTCAACACTTTCAGCCAAAACTGGCCCTTCTAAGACCCAAACAGACAAGGCAGCGATATCTAAACTCAGTACATCCAAAGTAAACAAGTCTGAAGCACCGGCTTACGGAGTAGACCCAAATCTCACACCTACGGTGGATGTAACCAAACCTGAACATTCATTGGCTTTGGGACAGCAAATTATTGAACCACCCACCCGGGAAGCGCCCACACCAAAGGCCTCTCAGTCTGAGGCATCTATAGCAGTATCTGATGCAGGTGAGGTACACACAACAAAACAAGCAACTGAAACGTTTCCATTCTCGATAGGTAGTAGTAGCAGCAGTGTTGTGTCAAAGTCCCTTCATCCATTCAGCACTTCAGATTCTGAAGTTCCAAAAAACCCATCTGTAGAGAGTATGCCTGAACACAGTGGAAAGTTAGAGGCTGCTCCAGCAGTCATGCATCTTCCTGTCATGTCTTATTTTAGCCAAGACACTAATCTGGCCAGTAACCCTGACATAAGAAGCCAACTCCCAAGTGAACCAAAGTTAGCAAATATAATATCAGACAAACCTACCACAGATGCCATACTACCTTGTATGCCACGTGCCCTAAACAAAGAAACAAAATTCCCTTATACCCTTACAATTGAAACTAAACTGCCCACCAAACCTACTATGAAAGGAATACAGCTCCACATTCCGCCTACCAAAACAGCTCAACTACCAAGCACATCTACAAAAATAGCTCCACTCCCCAGCCCACCTAACCTAACAGGCCAACCCCCAACCCCACCTATCCAAAAAGCCCAACCCCCCTACCCACCTTCCCAAAAAACCCAACCCGCCAGCCCACCTACCCAAAAAGCCCAACCCCACTACCAACCTACCCAAATAGCCCAACCCCCCAGCCCACCTACCCAAATAACCCAACCCCCCAGCCCACCTAACCAAATAGCCCAACCCCCCAGCCCACCTACCCAAATAGACCAACCCCCCAGCCCACCTACCCAAAAAGCCCAACTCCCTAGCCCGCCTACCCAAATAGCCCAACCCCCC
>JACXGJ010006501.1:0-34123 GCA_016801105.1 Esox niger | reverse complement strand
GGCGTTAATAACTTAACACCGGCCCTGTCGAGTTTCTTTTGCTTTGAATTGTAATAACTCTGGGCGGAGTTGTTTGCCGTTTCTGAACGAGAGGGCGTTGTTTGAGTTTCTCAGCCTGGAATGGAATATGACAGGCAATAAATGCCACAGTCTGAAAATCCCAGAAAACAAAAACGATTTTTGTTGTTCGTCGGAAAAACAATGTAGGCATACTAATTTGTTGTTCAACTTTAAGTTGAATAGCGAAAACTAATCCCCAACTTTCAGTCATGATAAAGAGCATGTTCCGTGATTTGGAATGGAATGTAGGCTGTCTGTGCTTGTGAGCTTTCCTGAAGAGGGCTGGCTGTTATGCTACGTTCAAAACAACTGGGAAGTTAGAAATGACGTCAGGGATTTTAAAACTACTGGGGACTAGTGGAAAATCGTTTTAAACCGACACCCGAATTGGAATTCTAAATCGGACACTCGGTCACCATCTAGCTCCAACTTTCCGACCAGTAGAGACAGGGACGCAATGATTTGACCTCGTTTTTTCAGTGTTCTGAGTTTTTTTTTTTAATGCCGCAATAGAAAAGACCAATAATCCAGTCGGCCATAGGCCTATTTAGTCTTCTACCGCCATACCTATATGTCACACCATTTCTGGAGGATTTGGTTTTTAGTTTAAACGATTTGAAAGAACCGCTTGTAAGGTTTTAGTGCCGCAAACAGGTCAGCCTTCCGTTCAGGAAACACGCTTTCCTCTTCTCAAAAGACAATTTTGGTACTACTCCTTAATCCAAAACTTGACCCACAGAAGTTTAGACATGGTCTCCGAACATGGGAAATCAACCTGAAGTTGATTGTTTTTCTGCAATTGTAGGCCTATTACTTTCTAGGTTTCTGTTTCTCATATCCCATAGCTTAATGCTAATATTTGGCCGATTGTTGAACATTGTATGTCTTCAATTATTTTGCTGCCTTCATGTATTTCACCGACGCCCGAAACAGAAACAATCTATCAAATGTATTAATAAAGCCCTTTTTGCATCAGCAGTTGTCACAAAGTGCTTTTGCAGAACACCCAGACTGAAACCCCAAGGAGCAAGTAACAACAGCGTTTATACACAGTGGGTAGGAAACACTCCCTAAGAGGGGCCAAAATTTAGGAAGAAACCTAGAGGGGAACCAGGCTCGGAGTGGTGACCAGTCCTCTTCTGGCTATGCTGGGTTAACATTTCATGAGTACGAGTAGTAATAATAAATTCATTTGGGTGTGTCCCGAGGCAATAAAACCTAATCCAGGTCAGAAGCATGGCCAGATGGACAAGGGCAGGGACAACCGTCAACACCATGTTTATTTTTATGTCATGAACATTGCTTGGTAATTGAATAAGGTTAAGACTCAAATGTTTAGTTGTAGAGTTTTATTAATCTGCCTGCTGTTGCAAAAGCAGTAGCTTCTCACCCTGGTGTCCACACAAAACATGACTGAAACATTTGATTGTTTATTGAAAAATATATACCCACTTGGAATTGGATGCCAGCTACATAAGTTGTGAAAGAGGCGAGAAAAGACTGCAAAAGTTGTGCAATGCTCAAACACTAAACCTGGTGGTATATCACAGCTAACTAGGTCAGTTGGCAACGGGTCAGAAACATGAAGAGGATGGGTCAGTCAGAAGTGAGGATGGGAAGGGGTTCACCACTCTGAAAGATTGCGTGGGCAAATAGTGCAACAATTCAAGAATTATGTTTCTCAATGTAAAATTTCGAAGAGTTTTTGAGGATCTCATACAGTACCTGATACCATTTAAACATTCTGAGAATCTGGAGAACTAGAAACACCACTGACATCTTTCTGGACCTGAGCTCATTTAAAATGGTCTGAGACTAAGTGGAAAACACTCTGACTAATCAAAATGTGATATTATTTTTGGATGCCACTTTTTGAATCATGGATGCCACATCCTCCGGACTAAAGAGAAGGGCTTGCCGTCTTTTTATCGACGCACAGTTCAAAAGCCAGCATCCGTGATGGTATGGGGGTGCGTTAGTGAACATGGCATGGGTGACTTGCGCATCTGTGAAGGCATCATAAATGCTGAACAAAATATATAGGTTTTCGAGCCACATATGCTGACATTCAGATGTCTTTTTCAGGGAAGGCATTGATTAATTCAGTAAGACAATACCAAACCACATTGTAAAAAATTCTTGGTGCTAAACTGGTCTGCCAGCAGTTCAGACCTGTCACTCATTGAAAACACTTAGCCCATTATAAAACAAAAAAATTAAACAATGGAGATCCCGTTGAGCAGTTGAAATCCTATTACAATCAAGAATGGGAATACATTTAATTTACAAAACTACAAGCAATTGGTCTTCTCAGTTCACAAAATGCTTACAAAGTATTGTTAAGAGGTAATTTATTACAGTGGCAAACATGCTCCTGTCCCAACATTCTTGAAATGCGTTGCTTGCATCAAATTCAATACGGGCATGTATTTTCTCGGTTTGATATGTTGTCTTTTGTATTATTTTCAGTTAAATATAGAGATTAAATAAATTGCATGTCATTACATTCTGTTTTTACTAGCATTTTACAGGTTCCCATCTTTTGAATGTTGCTGTTTTCATCGTATATCCTTAGTACTTCCATAAAACCACCCAATATGTAAAACATTTAACGTACCAATAAACTGCTATTTGTTTGGTAACATTTTCATACAATTTCAATTCGATTTTTAGGCAAAACCTGGCTTTTAGTTATGTTACCACAGACATGACCCATTCATTCATTCTTTTTACTTACCTACTATGTGAAATAACTGGTTGTCCATTTCTAATAAGAGTGGTTGACTATGGGCTGGCTAATACTGGCAATTTCTAGCTCAACTCCTGTGATGTCCAACAAGCCCACATCATCTCTGTGACAAGCTGTATTTATTTGTCATTTTCTATTGTCGTTTTAGCTACTTTTCCAAGATTAGAATGTTGGTTATTTACCCACAATGTTCCAAAATGAATGCTAGCTTTAGATGCATGTAGAAATGACGGTGAGGATGAATGCAATAGCTGATTTGAGCTCCAATCTTAATGGCATTAAATTCTTTAGGAGACGCAGTAATAGCCACATTTTCAGATATAATTGCTAGCTGCCATAGGTGTGGCTGCGACAGACAATTCAACACTGAAACTTGATTTAATCATCCAGGATATAAACAACCAGTTTAACAATGAATGATCTACACCCACACCATTCCCTGAACATGTGTGACAGATGTCATTGAGCCAAACAACTCAATCAATGTAAACGGTCCTTTTTTATTATTTTATGGAGCTCTGCATTTTTTTACAGTTTGGAACCGCCATTTAGGATGCTTACTGACATGTAATGATAGAGAGGTGCAACCGTAGTGATATATTGACAAGGGATTGCGCAGGATGTCCTCTCAGCAAATCTGTTTGGCTGTGAGTTGCATTTAGGTTGCTACTGTAGGTTAGGCCTGTGTGTCTGTGTCTTGTTAACACAGTTACTTTTGTCCCACTCATCTCTCGTATTCTTTCCTAGATTAACAACCAAGACCAGCTACTGTGACATTTGAAACCCATGCTGTCATGTAGTCACTAGATTGGTTAAGACAACAACCTCTATTTGGAACCTTAAACAACTAAACAAAACTCTTTACCAGAACAACATTTATGTCTGTTAGTTTAATCACATCTAAAATCCAATTTTGTTAACTCCCCAAAATATTGGTCGTTTTTTATTTTGCCGGGAGGTAGTTGTAATCGACATTATTATTTTTAGCTTATGAGAAAATGTCTGAAATGAAATATCCAGAAATTGATTATTGCTTAAGTGTAAAACAAATGACATTAAAAGCAAATCTGGTTCAATAGATGATGCAATTAATAATGATCAAGTTTGAGTGAGATTGTCCATAGCTTGCCATGTTTTCTAACACACACTTACAGCATTTCTATTTAATCCACACTATCGGGCAAGTGCAGCCATTATAGCCTAAAATAATTCAGATGTCATTACTTTAAGTTCTGATTTACGAAGATATAGAAAGTCAGTTATCGTCACCTATATTGTTATTATTGTATCATTGTCATTCATGAATGAAAGAAAAACAAGCGTTGTGCCATGAAATAAAAAGGCTTTGGCAGAATAAAGTTAATCTTCCTTCTCACTAGCAACTGCTCAATTCTTATGACTATTCCAAGTAGTAAGTTAGTAGATACTAGTAAGCCTATTACTGTCTAATAAACTGTTAAATGGCCATTGGCAAAAGCCATACATTCCGTAGATGCTATTTGTGGTGGAGGTAAACTTAATAAGAAACATTAGTCAGTCTAACACAATGCTTAATGGTGTCTTGCGACATATTCAAACTTGGTGTGATGTTAATGCGTGACAAAATCTTCTAATTTCGAGACGCAATACTAACACTTGGCATGCGTGTAGCTTTGTGGCATAGACCCACAAAGACCCAGCCTCTCACATGGATACCCAGGTTCGAATCCATTGAGAGCAACAACATTCATCCTTTTTAATCGCCGGCTGGCTAAACTAGGCTTGCCTCTCTCCTTTTCTTGTTGTATTTATTTTAAAGGTATTTGAATAGAGAACAGAACACATCTGGTGTTTGACCCCTGAGCACTTAAGTCCAAATGTTGGAACCGTTTCACTATCAAAAGGCCAGATCATTTGCAAATGGAAATATCTGCACAGTATGTCATGCAACACTAACTGCAATTAAAAGAACAAATACACCATGATATAAACTGGGTGCTTCAAATCCTGAATCCTGATTGGCTGATAGCCATAGTATTAGACTATACCACAGGTTTGAGATGACAGGATGTCACTTTTTACTGATCTAATTGCACTGGTAACGGGTTTATATAAGCAATAAGGCAACTCCGTAGTTTGTTGTCTATTGCCAATATACCGGCTGTATATAAGGCTGTGTCTGTAGAGTTGTGACCAGGTACTCTTGTGCTGGGTCTTATAAGAATAGCTCTTAGCTGTGCTATATATTGACCATATACCATACACCCTCGTGTCTCATTGCTTATATTTACTGTGACCTTGCAATATTCTACATTTACTGTGAAGTGGTTTTCAGGACGTTTTGCCAAACCGTAAGATCACCCTTTTTTAACTACTCAACAACAGCCTTTACCCTGGTTTCAGAAATGGTGTATCAGTTCACTTCATTTCATGGTCAACAGCAGCCAAATTGTTTTAGGTAAAAATCTGGGTGTGAAGTAGCATGATCTTTGTCCATAGATGCAGCATCTTAAGTTTCAATAAACAAGATTAATTATTGCTGATCTTAAAGTCATGGCAGACTACAGATTCCTAGGGCAAACTTGTTTCTTATGAGGAAAGGGGACTGTACAAAATGGAACGATTGGGGTCAAGGTCTTGACATTGCAGAGTATACATTTTCAATCTCTTGTTCTAGACCGCATTAGGCAAATAACTGTTTCAAAAATCGGGCCAGTGATATCTGAAATACACCGGTCCACTAATTTCATTTTGTGGAACAACAAACCATACTAGAAGTACTGATAACACTGAATGACTTGAACAATGCCTGATTGTTTTTCATCTTCATTGTGAGTCAGGGGCCATGGGGCCTTGGTGTATACAGGTCGGGGGAAAAATTAAAAGACCAGTCCTAATTTTCCTTAAATCAGCATCTCTACATGTATTGCAGCCATTCCATTCCAGTGTCTGTTAAATTCCAACACGGGCACACCTCATTTTACTCAAGGAGGTACTGATTGGGTGATTACCTGAACCAAATCTAATCAAATGAGGAAAAGTATAAAAAACCCTGCTGTGGTCATCACTATCCTCTTGCAATAGAACCAGCCTTGAAGGCAAAAACAGTGCAAGTAGTACCTCAAATGTAATTTGAATAAAAAAATACTATTCAGCGTGACAAATGATTTGAAAAGAAAAGCTTTGAGTAAGGAAAAAAGGGTTCAGTTCTGGCTTTACTGGCAGAGGGATACAGTGAGCGTCAGGTTGCTTCCATCGTGAACATTTCAAAGACGGCAGTTCATAAGAACAAGGTCAAGCAACAGACTTGGGGATATCAAGCTACAGACTGGCAGGGGGCAGAAACGATTGTCCACTGACTGAGATGCCCGTCAACTCATTGGAATGTCACTCAACAACCATACGATGATATCAAGTGATCTACAAAAAGAATGACAAACAGCAGCTGAGGTAAAGTGCATGGCGAGAACTGTTCGAAACAGTCGTGCAAAGCAAGACAAAAGCCCTTCATCAATGAGAAGCAAAGAAGAGCAAGGCTGAAGTGGATTGTAGAGGAATGGAGTACGGTCCTCTTTGACCAGTCAAATGCTCCATGCCACACAGCCAGGTCAAAGTGTGGACCACCATATCAAGACCCTGTCATGCCCAGCCCAATCTCCAGACCTGAAACCCATTGAAAACCTCTGGAATTTGATCAAGAAAAAGATGGACACAAGCGATCAGACAAAGCCGAGCTACTAACATTTGTGACAGGAGTGGCATTAAGTCACCCTACAGCAATGTGACAGACTGGTGGAGAGCATGCCAAGACACATGAAAGCTGTGATTTAAAAGTCAGGATTATTCCACCAAATATTGATCTCTGAACTCTTCTTAAGTTAAAACATTAGTATGTTGTTGAAAAATGTGTGTTATTTTTCTTTGCATTATTTTGAGGTGTGAAAACAATGCATATTTTTTTGGGTTATTTTGACCAGTTGTTATTTTCTACCAACAAATACTCTAAATGACAATTTGGGAGTAATGTTGTTAGTAGTTTATAAAATGAAACTAAAATAAAAAAAAATCTCAAACACGTACCTATGAATAATAAAACCAAAGAAACAGAATTTTGCAGTGATCCATAATTATGGTCCAGAGCTGTATGCTAATGTCATAAGGCCTAATAAGCTTTTCGCAAACACATTTAGTCACAGTAGAACCACAAGTCCATGGCAGTCAGTTTTCTTATTTGTTTCTTGGTCAATCTGGATGAGAGCACATACTAAATTTACAAAAAATGTAACATGAAATGCTAATTAGGTATATTGCCACACGAATGCTAACAATAAGTATGACTGAGATCCAAATTCCACTGCTCATCTGTCATGTTTGCTAGGCAGCAATGGTGGAGCTGACCTAAGGCATTGAGTGATGTCTCCCTGCTTCATTCATCAGCCACAGTAATTGCCAGCCTGTGAACTTTGGTCCATTTCTCAGATATGCTTACTAGTGAACTAAATGCCCACCCTCCACCTTTACTGCTGAGCTGTCCCTCCTGCTCACAAACCATGCAGGGCTTCAAATATTTCTCTAATCCGGTACATGAGGTTTTGTCGTCCTTTTAAATGACAATAAAAGTTTTGTACTCTTTTAAATTATGGATGTATTAAGCATTACTTCGAATTTAGCATTGTTTGTTAATCTTTCCATTAACATTTCTTTGACTGACACAGTATACCAAACACATTCTTCCAGAACTTGGTGAGTAAGGATTATATTTGTGTTTTGTAAGCTGACTTAAATTCCTCACTGGTGGGATTTCCCAATCAGGAAATGACCTATGAACATTAAACAGTGGACTTAAAAGACTAGAAGAGACCAACTTTCCTAGTGTAGCCTTTTGGGAGAGTATGAAATAATTCTCTCAAATATAGCCTGTACTGTATTCTAGTTAACCACTCTCAAATTCTCATATTAAAAAAATATGGAGGGTGTTTCCTTTAAGGCACTTAGCCCCGGAGGGGAAGAACTCAAACTCCCAGTCTCCTGATGCAATGTGCACAGTTTATTGTTCCTGCAACAGAGAGAAAGGAAATATGCCCCACCCTACTGAGCCTAGGTCTCCTCTGTGCGCTGCTCTGGTGTCCAACCCACTGCTTTTAAGCCTAAGGAACTTCTCTAGTGGTGAAATGTTCATTTAACTTGGTGGGGGAGTGTGGTATTGTTGCATAATTTTCTTCATGTCACAAAAGTTACTTGGGCTCCCTGAACTGCACGCCAAGATGTGTGAACATCAACAGGTGGATGTTGGCCCATACATTGTTCATGCTTCACAAATGTAAATGTGACTTCTCTTTGTTCATCGTGTTTATGCTGAAGTACCAGGCTAGATGTAGAGTTTCATTGAGTAGATCAATGTAATAGGTATTTATTAGTTTCGTAGAAGTGAGGAGACACCCATGAGTAAGTGTACTTCACAGCAAAAGTGACTTCAACAGTACCTCAAACAAGCTCTTTCTGTCCTTGTGAAAGTGGCTTTTACCAAAGTCAACAGATGAATAAGTGTATTTATAGCTAGCAGTCACCTAGTGCGTTAGAGTGGTTTGTTTTGTCTCAACAGCATATTTCTGTTTTGAGAGCATCTGGATAGGTTTAATAAAAGCTAGCAATCTATCCCGATTTTCTTGTTTTGGGTGTTATTATGGACACCTTATTCCCAGCTTCTGTTAAACATGAAATTATGATATTGTAATTACAATGCAAAACATGGTGTGTAGTACCTTTTTTAAGTACTGTATTCAATAGTGAATGGTACAAAGATATATCAGATGTTGAAACTGAGACATTTTATTGTTTATTGGAAAGTATATGCCCACCTTGAATTTGATGCTACCTAAACATTTAAAAAAGTTTGGACCCAGGCAACAAATTACTGCAGAAGTTGTGTAATGCTACAATACAAAACCTGGTGAAATATCACACAACTGATAAAGTCAGTGGGCAACAGGTAAGTAACATGAATAGGTATTAAAAGATCTTGCCAGAGAGGATGGGCTGTTATCAGCACACAGTTCAAAAGCCAGCATCCTTCATAGTATGGGGGTGCATTAGTGCACAAGGCATGGGTGACATGCACATCTGTGAAGGCACCATAAATGCTGAACAATATATTGGTTTTGGAGAAATGTATGCCGCCATCCAGATGTCTTTTTCAGTAAAGGCCTTGCTTATTTCAGCAAGACAAGCCAAACCACTACCTCTACATATTATCGCAATATGGCTCCGTAGTAAAAGAGTCTGGGGGCTAAACTGGCCTCCCTGCGGTCCGAACTGTCACCCACTGAAAACATTTGGCACATTTATGAAGCAAAAAATACAACAAAGCTGAAATCCTATAGCAAGTAAAAATTGGAATACATTTCACTTTCAAAACTACTGCAATTGGTCTCATCAGTTCCCAAACAATACACAGTAGTTAAATTAGAAATGGGCATGCATTTTCTAAAAACAATAATATGTTTCAGTTTCAACATCTGATATGTTGTCTTTGTACTATTTTCAAATATAGGGATGAATGTTTTGCCCATTATTGCATTCAGTTTTTATTTACTTTTTACACAGCGTCTCAACTTTTTTGGAAACAGGGTTGGTAGAGGACCACCTTCTGATTTGATTTTCTGCATACGCATACTTCCAAGAGACGCAACTGCTAGACAAGATGATGTCTTCATTTGTGTCAATGAGGCCCTCTAACGTTATTGTTTATGACAACTGCAACTGGAGATTTAGGTTTTAGAAGCACTGCTTTTGCATATCGTTGTTGGACATTCTTGGCTGTAGTTGTGCACAGGTCTGAGAAGCAGAATGTAGCTTGAGAAACAAGATCCACTGTAAAGAGAACTTGTCAAAAGCTCTTTTTAGGCTTCTCAAACAGCCAGGAGTTACTGGAAGACTGATGCCCTGCCTTACTGATTCAACCTATCACTCACGCTAACTAGTTAGGCTGAACCAAATTACTTACTGTCAGCTACTTCTGCTGTAAAGCAAAATAACGTGACCAGGCAATTGTCTATAGCAGGGGTGTCAAACCGGTTCCACGGAGGGCCGAGTGTCTGCAGGTTTTATTTTTTTCCTATAAATTGGTTCCCAGTTCAGACCTAAACAACCAGGTGAGGATAGAAACTAACCAATGAGAGACCTAATTAATCAATCAAGTACAAGGTGAGAGCAAAAACCTGCAGACACTCGGCCCTCCATGGAACCGGTTTGACACCCCTGGTCTATAGGCTTCGTAGTAAAATTTTTCAAATAAATTGGAAAACAAATCACTAACTAATGCCATGCTAACTGGAGGTATTTATATACACTGCTCAAAAAAAAATTAAGGCAACATAAATCACACATTGGGTCTTGATGAACGAAATATATTAAAGATCAAAACATTTACTGACAATTGTTATTCATTGAGAACAGAATTACGTAACAACAGTCAATGGAAACAATTCACCAACTGATTGAGGGCTGGATTCAAACACCTACAATTCAAGTCAACAATTGAAATCACAGGCTGTTCCAACTTGTGTGAATTTCATCATGGCAACTCGTGACTCATTAGTGTGTATGGCCCTCACGTGCCTGTATGCATTCCTGATAATGTCTGGGTATGATCCTGATGAGATTGCAGATGGTGTCGTGGGGATCTCCTCCCAGACCTGGATCAGGGCATCAGTAGCTTCTGCACTGTTTATGGTGCTACTTGGTGGTGTCGTATACACCGATATAACATCCCAGAGGTTCTCAAATGGATTCAGGTCTGGGGAACATTTAGGGCCAGTCAATGGTATCAATGCCTTTGTCATCCAGGAACTGCCTACACACTCTGACCACATGAGGCCGGACATTGTCCTGCACCAGGAGGAACCCAGGGCCCACTGCACCAGCATAAGGTCTGAGGATTTCATCCCAGTACCTAACAGCATTCAGGGAACCGTTGGCTAGCATGTGGAGGTCTGTGTGACCCTCCAAGAATATGCCTCCTCAAACCATCACTGACCCACCGCCAAACCGGCTATGCTGGATGGTGTTGCAGGCAGCATAACATTCACCACAGCGTCTCCAGACGTTCACGTCTGTCACATGTGCTCATTGTGTACCTGCTCATCTGTGAAGAGAATGAGGCACCAGTGGTGGACCTGCCAATTCTGGTGTTCTCTGGTGACTGCCAATCCAGCGTCATGGTGCTGGGCTGTGAGCACAGGTCCTACTAGAGGACGTCGGTCCCTCATGCTACTCTTATGGAGTCTGTTTCTTACAGTTTAGTCAAACATGCACACTAGTAGCCCGCTAGTGGTCATTTTGTACGGCTCTTGCAGGGTTCCTCCTGTTCCTCCTCACGCAAAGGAGCAGATACCGGTCCTGCTGCTGGGTTGATGCCCTTCCACAGCCCTGTCCAGCTCTCCTCATGTAACAGCCTGTCTGCTGGTATCTCCTCCATGCTCTTGAAACTGTACTGAGAGACACAGGAAACCTTTTTGCTATGGGATGTATGAATGTTCTATCCTGGAGGAGCAGGACAACCTGTGTACGGACATTAGCAAGGCACAAAACTAGACAAGAATCAGTTAATGGGTAAGGAGAGAGCAGTTGTCTGTGGCCACCACCTGCAAAACCATTTCCTTTTTTGGGTATGTCTTGCTGTGTCACTTTAATGTGCACCAAAACAGCTGCTATTGATTCACTGTCGCTTATGCTTCCTGGACAGATTGATATCCCTGATGTTTAATTGACTTGATGTTATACTGTGATTACGTGTTTCCATTTTTGTGCATTGTATAAAAAAGTAGCTACAGATTTCAAATTATTGAAACATGAGCCCATTATTATGGTGCAATCAGCCTTATCTTGTACTATTGGCTAGTATAAACCTTTTGGGCTTTGTTTTTTGGGGGGCTGGTATGTTGAGCACTCAAGATGAATTATCATTAAATGAATGGCAAGGTAGTGAAACTATTTGAGCAGCGACGTTTATAACAAACTGCTCTGTAGGGTCATGTCATGTTTTGAGAAGTAACCTATTCCTTACCCGCAATTTTATGATACTGCAAATACTGGTTCATTCTTAGGACATGGAGCACAGTGATTTCAGTGTGACTTAACTTCCTCAACCAAGTTCAAAGTCTTTAACAATAGGACATTAGCAGTGAGACTATAATATCTTGGCATACTTTTTGGCTCTAGTTCGCCTCAAGAGGAGGCTTAAGCATGTCCTTTTTTTAGCAGTTACTTTTGTGGGTCATTACCCCTACAGGAAAGAGGGATGAGGAAGACAGGATTGGTGGCTTATCCTGTCCTCACACTGCGGATGGTTCTGCTGACTGTTATATGGTGGCCATACTTGTGCCAGTGGAAACGCTATAAATTATCTTTGCCAAGATTTGGATTCAGAATAGGAAAAGGGTGAATTCAGTGTCTCTGCTATCTTTTGTTAACACGTACTATGTTACACATTCAGTGCTTTGTTAAACTGTTAACCATTTTAATTGTGACATGTAAATAGAAATGGGATTACCTGAGTAACCTACGGTAGCGGCAAAATGTGGTTGTGTTTGTTCCCCTGCAAAATCATTCCAAATATTGTGAACCCATCGCTGATTGATAATGCCTTAGGACTTTTTCCTAGAGAACTTTTCAAAATGACTGGCCAGGAACAGGCAGTAAATCGAACTGGGTGAGAGAACTGAATTCAAATCAGACCTAAATGTCTCTTTACTGTCTTGGCTCCAATCAAGGAATTGTCATTCATAACTTTTTATTTACTTTTTGTGACCCTGTCCAACAATCTATCTTAAACACATTGGTTCACGTGTCTACAATTTAAAATAAAATCCTTGTTACAAGGGATGTTGCCTATGACATGTTTTTTCCTTAAGGACTGTAAATTCTCTGCCTAAAGAGCACTTGCCTGCATTTGAAATATATAAACTGTTAATGTATTGGGGGGATATTGCAGGATTTTTTTTTTTTTTTAAAGAAACCTTTATACTGTGCATTAAACGTGCACAAAATTATTTTGTTTTTGTTTCATATCCTGCCCTCCCAGAGTGGGGTCACAGCCAGGGCACCTGACATTATTGGGGTCAACTGCCCTGCTCAAGGCTAAACAACTTTTTTTTTTTTTTTTTTTTTAAACATCTTTATGAACATCTGTATTTATGAAACAGGGTTCTTTCATAGATTGCCTTTCCCGCTGGCTGCAGTTTAACAAGACCAATGTCTTGGTATGACAAACGAGGAGCATTGTCGCGAGGGCTGTGTCTCTCAGTGTCTGTCTGTGTAGCCTTTGGCAGCACTCCTCATCTTGGCTGCGGTCCTGTTTGCACAGGCCTCCACCGGAGCCAAGAGCCCCACCCCAGAACCCTAACCCAGCACAGGAAGTGGATTGTTATGGTTACAGAGGATATGTCTTGAGAGCCTGGTTTGGTGCTCATCCCTCCTCGGATTCTGACCCATACAATGTTGCTACAAATCAGGTTGTTCCAAAACGCTCCGTTTTCATTGAAAATTAGGGTTTCTTTCAGGACCGGTCCAATCAATGTGTTGAAACCCCCCTGAATCTCTCTGGTGGAAACGCTTTTTTTCCCTGTTATCTGAGTCAGTGGAAACACCCCAGGCTTACTGTCTGCTTTGTGAGTTCATCTGTGGTTCACAGGGTTGTGAGGTCGTGGACACAAGTCAGTCATTAAATTAAATCTATTTCATGCTTCTTATGGCTTGTCAGTTATTGTCAAATAATACATGCTTGACAGAATATTATCTCTGCACTTTGATGGAGCATGACACTGTTTGAATTCGATTTAGTTTTCTAGGGAATTTTTGCTATTTAGTTACGCCTGATCTTTGGGTCAGAAAGAATTCAGGATACGAATGGTACATAAACTCTTTTTATTCATATTTTAAGCAAAAGCCAAATATGCGCAGTTTCCTTACTCTTCTTTGAGGCATCTATAGGGCCCGTTTAAGGGGCATCCCTTCTTCAAATTCAATAAATATTCATCTACTTTTTTCATCTTTATTCATATCAGGTACACATGCTCAGAAAAGATTTGAGAGAGCAGTTAGGAAGAAAGTATACAAATGTCCAGTACACAAATATAATAGTGGTGGGAATCTATTTCAGCTCCCTCTTCATCACTCCCTGTGAGTTATTCCCGGTGGTGTCACCACCACTAATTTAACAAACTCATGTTTTGAGTCCAAGGGAGGTTTACATTAAATTGGTCCCTTTTTCATTATTTGTGTCAAGCAGCATGCTTAGCTTTAACTAGTTTGCACATTTCTAACTAACCACAATAAAATACCAAGTTTCAAATGTTAATCAGAAGATTTATTAAATTAATGTAAAGCCAAGACCAGGAGAGACAACAGTATACCGTCTTTCCACTTTAATACTTGTAAACAGGGGCATTTTTCATAGAAGAGCAGTGGTTCATTGAAGTAATCAGGAAATTCTGTTTGTGTTTTCCTCCTCACAAAAGATACTTTAGCCTATATCAAGCCCTGTTGAGGATGTAGGTTTTACAGGTAACCAGGCAACATGGCTAGAGAACAATATTGTTATGACTTCTTTAAGGAAATGGCTAAGTGCTTCTCCAGCTGTTAGTTTCCCGGACGGCTTTCCTTTCCGCGTATTGCAGGCCTTTCCACTGAATGACTGATCCACCGGGCGTAGTAGAAAACGAGGGCAGAATGGGAGCAGGGGCAAATGGGATTCAGCCTTCCTCCATGTTTCAGCTTGTCTCATCCCTTGTCTGCCTTAGCCCCCTCTCTGTTCTGTTGTGCTGTAATCTAGATTTGGCATTATGGGGATTCAAGGTCTGTCACTGGAGCTGAGTCTCCCTCAGTCACTCTGTCTTTCTCTTTTCCTGGACATCAAACGCACTATAAATTTTATGTCATGGACGTGTCAAATCTGTTAATGTTTGGACCAACACAAAAGAAACCGGAAAGGGTCAATTCCTGTTTGGTCTATTTCTTTTCCTACTTCCTACTTTCCTATTTCCTCCTGTTTCTGTTCACTGACTCATGTCTTTTTTCCCCACTGTCCCACATTTATTAATGTCATGTTTTGTGGAGATCAAGCTTTGTGACTGAAGTGTACACTTTATTCCCCCAGAGATGGCAGCCATTAGGAAGAAGCTAGTGATTGTGGGGGATGGAGCCTGCGGAAAGACCTGTTTGCTCATCGTCTTCAGTAAAGACCAGTTCCCTGAGGTCTACGTGCCCACGGTGTTTGAGAACTACATTGCTGACATCGAGGTCGATGGCAAACAGGTGCGTAAACAGGACAGATCCTTTCAAAGGTGCTACATAATGTGCTCATATACACAAATCCAGCCCACGTAGTGAACAGAACACTGAACCATTTAAGGTTAAAATAGAAATCTGTCTTTGTGGGATCCCTACAAACTCACCATCAGGCCTTGGTAAGCCAATGGTCTTCTTTGATTGTAGAGGCAGAGAAGCCGAGCTCTTGGTCATTGGGAGTAGCTTAACTTTTTTCTGGAGGCCACAACCCAGGAGAAGGGATGTTACGTCAGTGGGCTTTGTTCTCCCGTGCCGGCTAGCCCAGGATCACAGGCCTAGCAAAACAGGAAATGACTGCAGTGGCGGGCTTCCTGCTTCGGCTGGGGAAAAAGGGTGTCCAGTGGCAACCCCCTCCCACCCTCTGACCATTTCTCGGCCCCCGATTAAACGTCTTTCATTTCCTGCTTTGGGGGAGCAATGACAGGAGGTGGCCGGTGGAGGGGTTAAGATACTGTTGTCTTCTGGACAGGAAATAGTCAGCCATCCAAGTGTACAATTATTGTGCATGACTGATGGTAAAATGTCTGCAATCAGCCCAGAGGGCTCCACTGTGAGCCCATTTTGCTCAGATATGTGCCTAAATATGCTTTACCAAAGGTCAAGTGTTTTTAACAGTTTGCCTACATTTATTTTTGTATGTGTGATTTAAATGTTTTACACTTAAAATCTGTCCTTCATAGCTATCCTAGTTGGCTGTCAGCAGAATTGCCCTTATTTATGTTGGATAAGATCAGTGCTCTCAGCGTACTCAACAGCCCACATCCAAATCTTCCTTTACTTGGAGGGAATGGTATTTTCTCTCACTTTCAGTGGGCGGTTCTGGGCCTCTTTTCTAAATAAAACCTTGCCCTTTTCTTCCCCAAACCTTGTGCTTTTCAGTCAGTCTGTGAGTCCAGAGGGGATCAGCCTCCTACCCCCATTCGCTCATGCCTCGAGTATGAAGCCTTCAATTCCCACCCGCTCTAACAACCTCCCATGCTATAGCTGCTATTTTAGGAAGGTTGAACAATGTGTGTCATGTGCACTAGTCTCGGATTGATCTATAGTATGATAAGGCACATCCAGAAGTTACGCAGTCTGTCATTCAACTTTGGATGTGTAGTGAAATGACGAATGACCTCCGCTTTGGGTCTACTCTTGTTTTTAAATCACTCTTTAAAAAAAGTGCTGTTGAACAGGGAGAATGTGCAAGAACACTGATTTCGTTCAGTCAACTGTAGCCTAGTTGCCTTCCTCCTCTGAGGAACAGAAGGTATCCGTTTTGATTCTCCCTAATCACCTGGTTTCCCTAATGGTATTAACCAGGGGTTTTGAAAGGATGAAGCATGTGCCTAAGCTTGACGCCTCCCTGTGAAAATATGCCCATGGAATGAGATGAGCAGTTAGTCATTAGCTGCTGCCCTGGTTTCTCTCTCAACCCAAGGCCAGAGCTGTGACCAAACCACTTTGAATATTCAACATCATTATCATTCTCATGGGTATCACAGCTGGCTTCACGGTGGCTGTAAAAGATGTGGAAAATTAAACACTTCAGCTTGATTGTCTCTATTTATTCTTCAAATAAGTACGTAGTATAAATAATGTACTCTTCGAAATGTGTACGAACCAAGTATGCATCCGAAATCTGCTCTCTTCAGCATGTTCAGCAAGTTGCTGCATTAATACAAGATCATAACACCTAATCAGACGTCCCCATTGAGTGAAAATTGCGTATAATAGGATACATTTAATATCTGCATTAAATGTATAATATATAGTTTTCTCATCATAGCCATTTTGTCAGTGGTTTAAAGATTTTAGATCGGAGTGCCTTCTGTGGTGCCTTTTAGGTGGAGCTGGCATTATGGGATACAGCTGGCCAGGAGGACTACGACAGATTGAGGCCTCTCTCCTACCCCGACACTGATGTCATCCTCATGTGCTTTTCTATCGACAGCCCTGACAGTTTAGGTAAGTTAAATTGCAGTGCCTTCGGAAAGTATTCACACCCCCTTTTCTACATTTTGTTACAATAATCTAGTTTATAATTGATTAAATATATATTTGTTGCCATTAGTCCACAAGGACATGGTCAAAAACATTTGTAGACAGTTGTGCCAGTTTATTGAAAATTAAATATCTCTTAATTGTTCAGACCCTTTACTATGACACGCTAAATAACGTTCTGAAGCATCCAGATTTTTTCTCTTGTCAGTCATAGAGATGTCACGATATAGCAGTATTCACAATAACCGTGATATTTAGAAAATGCTATATTGTAAATTCCGTAATCACTAGGTGAAAATGCCGATGTATTTTCCCCCAAAAACTTTTCATGTCATCCATAGACAAACCATGCATGTGCTTAAACTACGTGTCTGGACCTATAGACTGGTGTTGATCAACTCTGTAGCCTCACTAAAAACCCCGGGAAAGACAGGCAAAACAACATTGTTGTAGTCTATTCTCAGTTGAAGAAAAGAAAAGTTTTTTTCCCTAAACTCATCTCAGTGTTAGGCCTTGTGGATCTTCTGTTCATCAGTTAATTTATATACGTATGGTTACAGATTCTTTCTCTACCTTCCTGCACTTGCATTTTGAGTGTAATTAGTTTGTCAAAAAAGAGACAAAACAAACAAAGGTGAAGATGAATTTAAAAGCAATATTGTCGTGAATTATTTTGGCCACAATCATGTGGTGAAAATCTGATATGACAGCCCTAATTAGTCTACACAAAGTGCCCCATAATGACAAAGCAAAAACAGATTTTTAGATATTACAGCAATATCACATTTATGTCAGTATTCAGACCCTTTGTTGTGACATTTGAAATTGAACTCAGATGCACCCAAATTCCATTGATAATCGAAAGGATTGTGTCAGTGTATATTTCTGGGGAAAGATCCCAAAAAAAGTCTGCAGCATTGAAGGCCAAAAAAAACGTGGCCTTCTTCCTTCTTAAATGGAATTCCTTTGGAACCAACGACCCTCTTGTTAGAACTGGCCACATTGAGCAGTCAGGGGAGAACGGCACAGAACCTCTGACAACAAGCTTTCAGAACAACAACCACCCGGAGCACATAGCAAAGACAATGCTGGAATGGGTTCAGGACAAGTCTGAATGGTTTTTGAGTAGCCAAAGCCAAGACTTGGACCTTTGAATATCATCTGCCCTGTCTCTAATAAGCTTGAAAATAATTCTGGAAACTTCTTTAGGAACGCTGGGCCCCGGGGGGGCTGCTAACATGACACCAAAGATCAATTTATCGTCAAAGAAACTACTGGGTTTCTGGTTTTAGAGGTTTCTGTCAGGGCACCCATTGTTTTATTAGTAAACAATAGCTATAAAATGGGTTGCTCAGCCTGCATAGCTGCCCTGACAGAAACCTCTAAAACCAGAAACCCAGTAATTTCTTTGACAATAAATTGATCTTTGGTGTCATGTTAGCAGCACACCTCCATTTGCAGGATGTTCTGGGAATACGGTTGCTAGTGGAACCAGGGGGAGGTTTCGTTTTAAGACTGTAAACTCATCAGGTTCAAGACAGGTTTCATACCGGTCAATCACATCCAGTTTATAATCAGTGATTGATTGAAGTAGGGAATATACCATTCAATAGTCCCAAATGTGAGGTACAGGTATTATTTGTTTTTGCCAGACTGTGTAAGCGGAGCTGGCCAAGAAGAGCAAATGTCTTACTGGCTGACTGACTAACCACCCACCCTCCCCTTGTTAATTAGCGTAGTGGTTATAGAGAACCAGACCTGTTAACTATAGGTCTCGCGTTCGTTACTCCTCACAGGCAAAGCAAAGTACGTATTATGAATTATTCTGTATAGACGTAAACTTTGCTGGCTAAAACCGTCAGAATCTACATTATAGTACAGTTTAAGGTTATATTGCGACTGTTTCTGGGAGATTTTTGAAGTACGCATTCGAGCATGCATTTTGGGTCAGGATAGACTAACAATTTGCTGGCTACTATATACAGTAGTTACATTAGAGTAGGCCTTAACTAAAACTGTATACGGTTATATTGCAACATTTTCTGGCATGGACATGTTTATCTTCATTCTCGGTAGCAATTGCTTAATTCTTATGATTATTCTTGTGATGTTAGTAGATACTAGTAAGCCTATCACTGGCTAAATAGCTGTAAAAATGGCCAGTGGCAAAAGCCATACAGTTCATAGACGCTATGTATAAATGTGGAGGTAAACTAAAAAAGCAACGTTAGTCAGTTTAACACAATGCTCAGTGGTCTCCAACAACTGCTGAAACATGTAGTGCCGTGGCGTAGTAGTTAAAGATGCCTCTCATGTGGAAGACCTAAGGTCGATTATATTGAAAGCAACCACATTTATACATTTTATTTGTGGGCTGCAATAAAACTTCATGTTCACAGTATTGCAACTAGATTCCACAATTCTCATCTTTTCACTTGATGACAATGTAGTTATCTCCTTTATTGTATCATTGTCATTCACGAATGACAGAAAAAAGTACATTGTAATGCCATGAAATTAAATAGCTTTGACAAACTCGCTAGCAATTGCTGAATTCTTCCAGTAAGTTAGTAGATACTGGTAAAGCCTATTACTGGCTCATATGCTGGTAAAACGGCCAGTGGCAAACCCCATATAGTTCATAGACGCTATTTGTGGTGGAGGTAAACATAGTAATAAACGTTAGTCAGTTTGCCTCTATCAATGTCATTCACGAATGGTCAATTAGCTGTATATGTACTTTGTACTGTGGGTTTCCTGAACTAGGCTTGCCTGAATTATTATTATTATTATTATTATTATTATTATTTTTTTTTTATTTATTTTTTTTTTTTTATATGTGACTGAAATGGAGAAGGGCTTTATTCTAGTAAGAATACTATGGTGAACATCACCTTGTTTAACATTCCTCAACCTAGATTGTGGCACAGCAAGTCTCAATTGCGAGCTAGGATGACTACAATGACTATGCTATGGTCAGAAAGCTAGCAGGCGGGTTAAAAAGCCTGCTGCCTATCCTGCACCCTGAAGGAGTTTGGTGAATGTGAAGGTGTGTGAGAACATGCCTCCAGTCAGTTTTCTATCTTGTCTCTCAAACGTAACCTACTTTCTCCTCTTTCCTTCCTTCTGCTAGAAAACATCCCAGAGAAGTGGACCCCTGAGGTGAAGCACTTCTGCCCCAACGTTCCCATCATCCTGGTGGGCAACAAGAAGGACCTGAGGAATGACGAACACACACGGAGGGAGCTTGCCAAGATGAAACAGGTACTGTACCATGGGTCCATACTGTTTATCCAACCGAAAATTGAATCGTAACACCACATTTACAGCATCACAGAGCAAAATGTCATGCAGTTTCATCATGATGTTCAGGTTCAACGTTCCCATATTGCTACCTTGTCTCTGAACTTTATTGGAGTTCTCATTACTGCTAGAAATCTGAAAGGATTGGATGTAAGCTGTATGACAACACGGTAATAGTACTGGCCAAGAATGGTCTTATAGGTGCATTTCTAATGTGTTTGTGTCCTAACTAGGCTTTGTTCAAAGAAAAATAATTTACAATAGCAATAAAAAAGTAATTCCCTAATTTAATCAGTTTCAGGATACATCATAGTTGCTAATCAGTGAAACTGATAGTGGTTGAGACTTCTCACTGGCTCAACTGGGAAATCATTTTCGGCAAACAGCTGCTTGTTTCGGCTGAGTCACGAGTATCCCTTAAAACATCTGTCGGACGTGGACAGATCTGGTCCAACCGGCCTGCCCGTCATATCATGTAGGAGCAACCACTCCTAGAAGATAACAGCCACTGATTAGCCTGTTTGTTTAGTCTGATGTTTTTCCCCTAGCATCGATTAGTGGCTTGACTGCATGTTTGGCCTGCCTGTCTGCATTACTAGTCTCCAAAACTAAATGCATGTGATAACTCTGTCAGCTGTTTGGTTCTCTCGGATAACAGTAACTATGTAGCAGAATAGGTTTTGAGAGGATTACAAACCACAAGTTAGTGGCGGTTACATTCGACAACGGCAATGAATATAAGATATGACTTACATTAAAAACCCTAGTACGTTATTAACCTTTGAAGACTACATAGCAATAAACACACCAAAGTTTAGTGTGTGTGTACATGTCACAATACCAGTTTTAAGGCCTTCATGTCTGTGTGATAAAACTGTAGGAGCCAGTAAAGCCTGAGGAAGGCCGGGACATGGCGAATCGCATCAGTGCCTTTGGCTACCTGGAGTGTTCAGCCAAGACCAAGGATGGGGTCAGGGAGGTGTTTGAGATGGCCACCAGGGCGGCGCTGCAGGTCCGCAAACGCAAGAAGAGGGGCGCCTGCCTGCTGTTGTGAGGGGAAAGACCTCTGTCGCTACAAAAGTCTAACAAGACATCAACTTCAACAACCCATACGCAAGAAGGACTGACCTTTTCCCAAATGGCTTCTTTGTACTGTATCTCACATTTCACGCTAAAGAGGTGGTGCGACGAAAGTGCTGAACGTTAAAGAACATGGAAAAGGACTGGTCTTGTAACACAGGTTAGATATTAGTGGTTTAACCTCCTAATTAAATGTTTTGTTTATTTTCTGCAGTGAGCACACTGTCTTTCATCCAGTTTTTTTTTCACAAACATTTATTTTTCCTGTCGCTTTGAGAAGATAATAAATGCACCTGTATTTGTATGCAACATATTTGGCTGTCCTTTTCTGGGCCTGTTTGTGCAGCTGTGGGCACCTGAGTTAGTGCAATTGTCAACCTTCACACTACTGGAATTTGGACGTAAGTCTTATTCCTCTCTAACCTTTCTTAGCAGTTAATTTAGTTTTGATTATAAGAGGGTCTGCTTTCATGGGAAGATGTTTGGCTCTTCAGAACCAGTGCCTTTTTTAGTTATTTTTCCTTGCACGAATCGAGTAATTCTCCTGACACATTGGTGAACTCACTAGCAGGGGAGCTAAGGGCCTCATCAATATGAATGTGTGTTGTCCTGCATACTAAGCTTTGCCACAAATAACCAAGGCTTTCCGTGCTTAGCCACAAAAATAAACTACTTGACTTCATTTTACTTAGCGGAAAGCAAGTTGGCAAGTTAGCGTAGCATAACGTAGTCTAGAAACAGTCCAATTCTGCAAGGTACAGGACTAGTAAAGTCTGAGCATCTCACGGCACTGTAACGCCACCCTACAAATGTGTGCACATAGGGAGAAGTCCATCGGCCTCTTCAAATATACTGTGGTTTTAACAGCCGTTCCTCTGTCATCCTGAAGCCCCATTGAGAGAAACTTGGCAGGCTTTTAAAGAATCCATACACAGAAGCAAATGTGACTACAGTTCAGAGTACAAACCCTCAAGTTGTCAAGTCAATAGAGTCTACAGGAGCTGCAATCCGGCTGACTATTATGTTTTTAGAAAGAGAGTATCAATGTGTTTTTGGTCACAAGGCTGGAGTATCAGGGTAATGTGGAACATGAGGGACCAATCCAATCTGAAAGGATCTTGTCAAGTTTTGCCAGCCTGAGGATTTCCAGTCATACTGCATTCTAAAATAACATTCTAATTTAAGGAAACGCATGAGTGTTTTTCAGTGCCTTGCCTTCTGTTTCTTGGCAACCTGGGTGTCTTCGGCTCAGCCCTCCCTGAGAGGAGAGCAGAAAGAACGAACTGTTTGCTCATCGCTGGGGTGAGGACACAGCAAGTCGACTTTCACACCTATGTCTTGTAGCAAAAGCCTGTGGCGGTAGAATGGTCAGCGAAGAAAGTCTGTATCCAAATCAAGATTTGCATGGAATACTTTTCTAAGGTGTTCTGCTTTACTTTGCTCAAAATATGCCTGGTTGAATCCCCAGCTGAAAACTGATCGTTCCAAATGTAGAGTCCCTCTACAAGCTGGAGGTTGATTGTTTTTCAATTGCGTAACGAAACTCCCCCTGTGTGCTTTTCAGGAACTGGTTTATCAATTCTCCATTTGTTCTGGCTCAGGGTTATTTGTCAAAAAGGAAAGACCTGAAATAGAAATCCATAAAATAAATACTTTCTATGTGAGATTTGGCTGCCAAGAAATCCCAAAACAGTGTTTCTCCTTATCCGTCTCACAGCCAAAAAGATGTGCTCTGCTCTGTCATGTTAATGTTAACGGTTGGATGGTTTCTATTCTGAGTTATGACTGGTATGACATTCGGACAGGGTTTCTTATTCATCAGTCATTTTCTATTCCATGGTTAAGTGACAACATGCAATCAAGGGGCATTGAGGTTACTAGTCTAACCAATATGTTTTTTGTAGCTGTCAATCTTTTGACTTGATACAGTATATGTATTGGAGCGCTACGGGAGCTTTCGTATTCAAGAAACTGACTGGCATTGGTATATACTGTATCCTTGCATGTTTGTCTTTAGTTTCTCAAACCAGCTGTTTTTATTAATTATTGCGTGTCCCTGCCTTGGCTCCTACTTTACACAACAAATCGAATGTGCACATATATTTTCTGTATGGCTTTGAATCAGGTTGAAAGTTTATTATTTTGTATCTTTAGACAATTTGTCAAACAGGAGCCCAAGAAGCCTTTCTCTGTACGGATTCTTCACTGCATTCCAGTTTCTCCTAATTTGTCTACCAGTCGTTCTTCTGCCTGCTTCCATCTACCCAGTCAGCCACTGTTAGTTCAACCAAGCAGGGTTTAATCTGTCAGATGGCTCCAAATGCTTCATGACGTGTTTTAAGTCTTATATGCAACCTGCTGTGGGGTTTATTCCAAAATACAGACAAAATAATAACAGCTGTTTTTTGTGGGATTTTGAATCGATTCTATCCATGGGTTCTTTGCTATCATGTAGCAGGGCTGGACAGAGCCCTCTGGTGGCCAGTCTCTCCGTGTCAGAAGGTACTGTAGTAGGAAATGGCTTTGCACTCAAGCAGACAGTAATAGGTGGTGTTACCAACTCTCCCAGTATCGCAGTGTTGTGCCTGTTCAGACGAGAAGCTCCGTGGAATTCTGATTTTGTCCCTTCGGGAGTCTGTCTACACAGAATGGAACATAAGATATTTGGCATTTTGTTTCCGTATTCCTTTTTTGTATGGGTATATGTTTAAACCGTGTATCCATATCGCCAATTCAAAGGAAGCAACTTTTAATATTTCAGATCTACACGCCAACATAAATGCCAATTTTGGCAGATCTAGAGCAAGGTATTTGTGAGACTGAGTCCACCATAGTTCTGTATAACTTAGAAAGTTAAAACCGAACCCAAAGGCCGAAGGAAAACTACATATCAACAAGAGAAGCATGTATACATCTGAAGACCACACTACTACTAAACCTAATCTTTATCATGTTGGTGTCTGCATGAGTGAAAACATGGTCTTTAGAACACTATGGCTCTGCTATGTGAACAGCTATCAGCTCAGTGTCTGTAACTCTCCTCTTTCTGGAACTATTTAAAAATGATAACAATCCAGATTTATATGAAAGCTCATTGTAATAATGCTTTGTAAACAAAAGTGTTGTAGTGAATGTCTGATTAAAGTGAACGCGAACAATGTTAATAAACTATTTTTGAGAAAAGATTATACCAATTCCCCACTTGTTCCGTTTTTTTTCTCCATTTAACAGACGATGAAAGCTGTGCGAAAATTTAGTTTATTTTCCTATTTAGCACTCACAGCTTATTAAGAATGTAGTTGGCTGACATTAACTTACATAGAGATATCTGCAAAATATTTTGCATAGTGAATAAAAAGAGACATGAATTATGTAATTATTTGGCTAGATAACACTGACCCTGATCTAAAAATCTAATGGTTCACTTATCTGAGAAATTCACAGGAGCGTTTAAGACATTGCTGGAAATTTTATTTAGAATTAGCTAATTCATAAAAACAGTCCTATCATATCCCCTGAGGAGCCTTTGATGTATAGCTTTTACACACTTCCTGACAAATGATATAGGTTTTAACTTTTGTGTCAATTAAAACAAAGTGTGATCTGTGGAATATTTTTTATAAGAGGAATCAAACTGAATTTAACACGTGCCAGGTGCAATGGATGAGCCCTTTACACTGAAATGCATACTCACCAACACTTTCCCAATAGCGAAATAGAAAGATAAAATAAACACAAGAACAGATGTTTTTTCAAAACATATAATAAAATACATTGTTATAAATATTAATTGGCTACACAGGGATACCTGGCACTGTAGAGTGTTCATGGTCCCAAAAATAGGTGTTGATATACTGTATATGGAGTGTGTGAGATATACAAATGACACATTGAAATTTCCTTCTGTTAAATATTTCATTTAAAATCCCTGAAACTAAATTGTTGCGAGATTGGTTTTATATGTATTCACATTTTGCTACAGTAATGACAATTTTGTCAAGCTTGGCCCAGTTTGAGTGATTTTCATCCCCATGCTTGTTCTGCTTGACATTTTTTAGATTTTGCCACAGATTCTCAGTTTAATTGAGATCAGAACTGTTCCACTATAGGGCATTCACGTTTTTACTCTTAAGCACCACTCCAATGTTGTGTGGGCCTTGTGCTTGGGATCATTTTCCTGCTGAAAGATGAATTTCTGGGTGAATTTCCATCCAAGATAGTTTTTTTTTGGGGGGGGGGGGTTGTGAACTAAATCATGTTCTCCTGTAGTATTTTCCATCCTTTCTTACTTTAATTTTAACAATATGCCCAGTCCCTGCTGATTAGAACCATCCCAACAGCATGATGCTGCCACTACCGTACTTCTCTCTAGGGATGGTTTGTCCTGAGGCATGGGCAGCAAACTTTTGTGGACAAAACCCAAAGCACTACCCCAGTCGCATCTGAGCAGCATCCACTCTCATGCTTTTTGGTGAACTCCAGTCTTTAGGATAATAAATTTTTCTGTCATTTCTTGCCACCCTTCTATAAATGAGTGTTGACTCCACTATGAGATAATAGGTCAAGTGTTTGATTTTGCAAGGCACTGTATTTTAACTGCTATGTGGATATTTGTTTACTAATATAGTTGACAGTTATTTTTGTCATGATTTGTTCTTGTCCTCACAAGGGCCCCCAGGCAGCATTCTGAGGCCTTACGCCCACTTGGTGAAAATCAACACAAAATACAAAGTAAAAACAAAGTGCAGCAAAGACTCCAGAATAGTAGTGTTTAGTTTTTAAAGAATTACACATTTGGAGAACTGTAGTCTACACAGACATATATGCTGCATGTTTCAGACCGGGAGATGTGCTGCTGAATATGCTGCTACTAATGACAGTGGAGATTCAGGAATAGCTCTGTGGTCTGAAGGGAGCAGTCGTGCCACAGATAGACAAACGGACACATTGACACTATAATTACTGAGCTGCCAGAGGCAAAGACACCCTGGAGACGTTTAACTACTCACAGATTTAGGATCAGAAAATTGTTAGATAAGCACTTACATGGAAGAAAGCATTTAGATTCAGATTGCACTTGCTGACAGCATGGGCAGACATCCTCAGTCGCAGTAGGTTTCACCACTAAGACCAGAACCCACTAATCCTTTCAGAAGAGCTCATCGGGGATCTTCACAATGGCTGGGTACGACGTGGGGAGGGGGGGAAGGAGAAAGAAAATGGTTGAGCTCAGATCTATAATCGGATGTTAACACTGGAAAGATTGGGTTGGAAACTATTACAGTGGCTACCGGTATCTGTGAAAGAGCTTACAAACAAAGCAACAGCAAAAATGACCGAATTCCACCTCCTCCATTAACATAGAAATTCATAGGGTATGAAACGTGATCTAAGACCAAACGGTTAGGGCCGGAAATTATTGGACACTCAGGCAAGTTTTGTTATTTTGGCTGTTTAGCAAAATATATTCAAGTTACAGTTAAATAATGAATATGGGCTTAAAGCGCTGTCTCCTAGCATTTTGAGGGTATTCACATCTAAATTGGAGGAAGGATTTAGAAAGTACAGCTCCATAATATTTAGACCCCTCTTCTTGAAGGGATTAAAAGTAATTGGATAATTGACTCAAATGCTGTTTAATGGACAGGTGTGGGCTATTCCTTTGTTATTCATCAATTAAGCAGGCAAAAGGTCTGGAGTTGATTGCAGGTGTGGCATTCGCATTTGGAAGCTGCTGCTGTGAACCCACAGCATGCGGTCCAAGGTGCTCCCAATGCAAATTAAACATACCATCCTTCGGCTGCAAAAAAAACATCCATCAGAGATAGCACAAACATTAGGAGTGGCCAAATCAACAGTATGGTACATTCTGAGAAAAAAAGAACATACTGGTAAGCTCTGCAACACAAAAAGGCCTGGACATCCATGGAAGACAACAGTAGTGGATGATCGTAGGATCCTTTCCATGGCAATGAAAATCCCTGCCACAACATCCAGCCAAGTGAAGAACACTCCAGGAGGTAGGCATATTATTATCCAAGTCTACCACAAAGAAAATACTTCACAAGAGAAAAGACAGAGGGTTCATCACAAGATGCAAACCATCCATAAGCTTCAAGAATGGAAAAGCCAGATAAGACTTTGCCAAAAAACAAGTGCATTTCATTTGCAGAAGACAACTTAAGGCCCACAAACAAACAACAACTGAAGACTGCTGCATTAAAGGCCTGGCAAAGCATAAAAAATGAGGAAACCCAGCGTTTGGTGAAGTCCATGCGTTCCAAACCTCAAGTAGTCATTGCCTGCAAACATTTTCTGTTTATTTATTATGATTGTGTTTATTTGTACAATTACACTTGAGCCCCTGAAAAAAAGTGGACAGTATGAAAATCGTTGCAATTCCTAAATGTTTCATACAATATTTTTGTTCAACACCTTGAATTAATGATGAGGATCTGCATTTCATCTCGGTTGTTCCATTTCAAATCCATTGTTCACGTACAGAGCCAAAATGATTAAATTTGTGTCAGTGTCCAAATATTTCCGGACCTAGTTATATTACAATTATGATATTTTTTTATTGGGTATTATTTGTTTTAAATCCTGTGTAGTGAGGAATAATCTTTTTCTGGTGTAATTATATGTTTAACAGTGAATCTAAACATAACCCACTTGCCACTTTAACCTATTTAGGCTTGTGTTGTTGAGCACTGCGCAATCCATCAGCAGTAACTAGAGACTGAACAGCGAGCTTTGCAAAATACTGTATTTGCCTCTATATTTAGAGTTAGAAGTGTGGAACTTCAGCATCAGTTTTTAAATCCGTTAATCACAACCCATTTCACAAATGGCAAAACCAACTAATATGGATACATTTTATTACCCGCAAAGCGAGGTAAAATGGTGAAATGTATGAGCATTTTATATTAATACTAAAAACATAAATGTTGTGGGATAAAGTACTAGGCCTTTGAAACCAGACTTCCAATGAGTTCAGTCACTTGAATCTCTTTGGCAATCCTTAAATGTTTTGTAATTAAATCAAATATATTTTTATTTTACATTTTTTAGAATTGTTTAGTCAATTTTAATTCACATCAGAATAATGTTTTGCTGTTTTGTGTGTTTAAAAGTTGAACAAAACAAATACCACCTTACTGCCCCAGATATCTGGGATTTCATTCCCCTATCTGCCTGTCCCATTTCTCGGTCTCCTTCTGTTTGTAATCTGAAAGCACTGTAAAAAAATAAAAAATAATCATAGATCCTTATCAAACATTATTTAGTCTTCCATGCTGCTTAAGTTGGTGTGGGATGGTTCTCTCTGGTCTGTATAGAAAATCCTAATACCCCGGGAGAGTGAGGGGTACAGCTAGGGGCCATCCCTGGCTTCCAATTGGACCACTATTCACCTCTTCTCCATCGTGTGAAAGAAATGTACAATGGGTATAAAGCTAATATATATATATAGTATATATAATATACTGTATGTACGTTAATTCATATATAAATTAAACTAAGATTTTATTACATGAGACAATAAATCTTAACTATTGCTTAATGTTTTTAATTGTTTTCAGGCCCTGAAGCCTCCAAAAGTAATTTCACAGCACCCTCTTAACACCATTATGCAAATTGAAGAACAGCACCAGGTGATTCTGAGAACTGTTTTGAAAACACTTTCATTGGGTTTACATTAATCTACCCTCCAGATCTCAACCTGCACAGGTAATACACAAAGACTTCTTCAATGCAAAGGATATACTTTGTGTAATGTTAGTACAAGGTCGTAACCAACATAATGAGTCATTGTAAATCTGTGCTCAGAGCAATCAAAATCCCTTCAGCCTGTGAATGTAGACCATCAGAGCCTCAGTAGGTGAAACAGCTTCATGAAAGTGGAAGAACACAGAGAGCATGAGAGGAAATATAGAAGATATGGAGGAATTACAAAGTACGAAAGAAACATGTTGGCAACTTTTTCAGTGTTATTCAGTTTGATTTATTAAATAATTTCACCATATCTGAGACCAACACATTTGGTGAGTGTGTATTTTCCTAAAATGGTCTCACCAGAACATGAAGCTGAGGGATTTCCTACTGGCATTCAGTCGTAGTTCATGACGAAACATACGAGGTCTGTCACTGTTAGATGGGGTGACAACCAACCTGGTCTCTGAGTCGGTGACAGCCACATTTGAATTTAGCTGTCACATGCTAGAGAAATGTGGAGACCACTGGAACTACAATGTCATATAGTATATATGTATTGGACCCAAGGCGAGAATGGTCATTCGGATCTCATAACACGCTTACCTGCCATCATGACGGTTTTCCTAAAATGTTTGGTGTAGATTAGGAGACCATATTATTACATGTCAATTTAGCACAGAAATAGCCTATAATCTACTAGAAAGTATGCAATGTAAAATCTAAACAGTCAATAGAAATGGACTCTTGCATACTTGAAACAGGGAAAGCAGCCAATTGAATCTTCAGCTTGAATATAAGCTCCATTGGGAAATGCCAGAGGATCTTATGATAAGCGCGGGATTTTTTATCCTGACAAAAGACAGACCTTCCAGATTTCAAACACATTAACAATTAGGTTTCTAGTCACTGACATGAAACCAGGAGGCTGGAGGGAGCATCGTGGGAAATATAAGAGTAGCAAATTACAATCTCGAAATGTCATTGCCTGAAATGGAATATGCTGTGACACTCTCTTACAAAAGGGCACTGCATAAAGGCAATCACACCCTTTTTCTTCTGTACATGACCTTCCTCTGCGAAAGTTATTCATTCCTTTACACGTGCAGTTTGTCATAAGGTGTTAAATGTCATTGTTACGCTTTAGATTTTGTTCTTACACCTGTGAACTGAAATTGTTACATAACAGTGATGAAGTGTTAAGAAAAATACTGTATTACTCATAAATTGCTGTTCTGCAAATAGCTTTGGGGCAATCTGGAATCCTGACAATGATGGGAAGTGCACCATGTAAAAATAAACAAGTTAGCCCATATTTTTACATGCTATAATACCAAAATAGCAATTCAAATATTTTTGGGGGGAGCAATGCTTATAAACAAAACCTTTTGATACCATATTTGGTTACCAATGGTATTTTTTTACCTCAGATTTGTCTTATCCAATACTATCCAAAAATTATTCCTGTGAAAATTATGTTTACGAATTCTGGAGGCATGAGTAAGAAGCTGTCAGTTTGATACTATGGATACTATTTGCAGAGTGGGAGTAACATATCAAGATCAATGAACAACTAAATGCAGACCTGCTCGAAAAGTGTCTGACCTTAAACCAATCCGGGCATTGACAGTTCTGCTCCACGTCACCAACATTTGAGCACAAGAACACACAAAGCGGTGATTTTTCATAAGACATGAAGAGAGTGATATACTGAAGTATTCAATGACAAGAACTGAGAGCGGAAGAAAATGGCAGAATAATTGTGTATTGTCCATCAACACGGTTTTACACATTGTACATGTGAATATGTACACACAAAATACAGATGAAATATTATACAGATGCAAACGGTCATAAGAGGTGCATTTCAAGGTGTGCTTCTTGATATAAAGTGATATACAATAATCTTTGCTTCTTTGTTTTAAATTATGTCCCTTTATTTTCAGCGCTACTCAGCACTTACAAATACACATTTGGCACCAATTGTGATTATAATGAGTTTCCGAATCAGCACGTATCACCACACTGGTATGTGAAACGGTATCTATGATCAATGATGAACAGTATTTATAGGATTTGGTGCAACTTCTTTATTCCTTTTTTAATGTTTGTTCGTACATTTTGTATAAAAATAGAGCAAAAAGCTGAAGGAAGGAGTGGAAGGTAAGAGTGATATAGGAATTTAATATATTAACTTGGCCTAATCAGAGGATTGTAATGGTACTGTGCTTCAGGCTTGATTAAATGTCTGTAAACTGAGCCTGTGTGACTAAAATAAGGATTTAAATAAACAGGTAAAAGTCCATATTTAGCAAGCAAAAGATAACAGGAGACTGGACTGTTAATTCTATGCTTTGAGTATATTGTCAACCCCCCCAAAAAGATCGGACACCTCATTCAAAAGACTTGAAAATAACGGGATTCAGTCTTACACAGATAAGTCAACCGTGCAAAGCAATAGGCGTTTAAAGGCAATTTCTTAGACATTCACAGAGATAACAACAGACGGAAATCCAGCAGAAGATAACTTGATCAGAAATCAGCTAAATAGATCAACCAGCGCAAGTGGTTTAATCGGTATTTGTTTGATTCCCGGCCATAGTGCCTTCTACGGAAGAGTTTGGAAGCTACAAACAGAACCCAAAGATTTGCTACCTAGGGAAGACACCCATTCTACCACACGGGGAGTTGTGACCCATGATTCTGAAGCATCAGACGAGTGAGTGAACATGAGTGTGTGTGTTTGCGCACAGGAAGTGGTGACCCCACTGACCAAACAGTTCACAGTGTCGCTAAAGGCAATTTGTTCAAATGAAACATCAGCAAATAAGCCAGAGCTAAACAACCCCGAAAAAACAAAATGTCCTCCTAAACAAAGGCAGCGACTCTTAACGCGCCCCAAGGAAGCATACTAATGCCACCGTGGCTTTCTTTAACCAAGTGAAATGGACACATTAGACCGCACATTTTACGAGACCCCATACCCCCCCAGCGGAGCCTCCGTTCCTGACTCCCCCAGTTCGCCTACTCAGTTTGTCTTTTGCAGTAATGCCATAACACTGACAGGCCAACCAGGAAAACGCCATCCCCTAGGCGTTCTGCATCTCCTTGCCGATCTTGTAGCTGAGGATCTTGTTCCAGTCGATCTTGGTGCGGGTGACAGGGAGTTGCCGGCGTAAGGCTTTGAACGTGGTGTCCGACATGGTCTGGTAGTTCTCACTGATAGCCGTCTGGAAACGAGGCACCCGAATGTTAGGACTCTCGCCTCCATTAAGACAAAAACAAGGATTTGTTCCAGGTGCCACTGTGAGGAAATGTAAGTAGCATACCTGGTATTAACCCTCATACCTGGTATCCACCCTGATACCTGGTATTCACCCTCATACCTGGTATTCATTTTCTGCATCCTCAATGATTTTCACAAACTCCTTTGCAGCCTGAGTCTCATTCTGTCAAAATAAGAACACAATCAGGTCACCGAAGGACAAGACATCAAATATGAGGCAATTGTCAGATCACCTGCCTATTATAATACAACTCCATGTAAATCTGACAGAAATCAACAAACGTCCCCTCTATGGTCCAATGTGAATTTCACTATTCTTGCACTAAAGGCCAGTAGGAGCTCAATTAAATCCTTAGCGCTGAAGTTCAGCACTGTGGAATTTAAATGGATGTTTCCGACGTGCTGACACGCACCGTCTCTTCTGAATGCAGTAAGTCTGTGAGGAGGGATTACACTACACTCTAATGCAGGTCTTCAGCTGAACTGACTGAAATCCCTGCGTCAGCATACCACTTCCTTTAAAAGCTTATGTTCACGTGTAGTTGTAGTGGCCCGTAGAGGCAACATAGAACATCAAGACTGTCCTCTACTGGTGTACACTGATGATTCGCCAGAGTTTTCATAAACACTCTTTAAAAAGTATTCCCATTTAGTGCAACAGCTCTGTGCCACGGGTTGGTGATACCTAGCAATTAGCCATTTCAAATTAACTGTGGTCAAAGAGAGAAAAATACATTGGTTTGGTTTAGGTTTTGCTATCCCACTAAGGGACATTTGTTTAAAACAAATATCTAACTCCATATCACACACAATGACTAATATTTTGTACTTTTGTCCACCAGTTCAAAAAAGCTGTAAAGAGGAAATTGTTTTGCTTTAGAAAATATGTTTCACAGCAATTTATGTGGTGACAACTCCCTACACCATTCAGCTCACACAGAATGAGCAAACAGTGCAGATTTTAGCAACCAGGAAATGACAACGATTTCCTCGTTGGCGCTTGTCCCAGCCACTAAATCAAAACTGCATTCGCATTTCGACAACAAATCTAGGCCGGTGGGGAGAAATCAATAGCCAATCACACCCCTGGTGGGTAAGTAATTATGTGAAACACCACCAGTCCACTACAACTGCAGATATATTATGGACCTGAAATGCTTCAAGTTTATATCCACAAGTTGATATACTGTATGGATACTCTACGATGCATCATCCAAATGTAGCCTGACTGCTGTTAAATTGAATTTCAGAGAAGACACGTCTTTCTGCATTTAGTTTCAGCAAACTGCCTAGTGGCATGAGTTAGATTCTTAAATCTGTATCACCCCTGTTCCAAATAGCCTAATAAGGCCCATGTGGTGTTTCTGGACCAACCATTAGATCTCAAAGTTACATTAAAATGTTCTTGTTAGTTATATAGAACAACCTGACCCACACCCCAGGCTGGTCGATGCTTTATGGGAGCAACGACAACGCAGCGATTTCCTTGGTTGTCATGTTTTGTTTCTAGATTAAATCCATGCACGAACCTGCCCAGTTAATATATAACCCGACAGTGTCCCCAACCCGCCCAGTTAATATATATAACCCGACTGTGTCCCCAACCCGCCCAGTTAATATATATA
>JACXGJ010006500.1:0-34133 GCA_016801105.1 Esox niger | reverse complement strand
TCTCTCTCCCCTCCCTCTCCCCCCTCTCTCTCTCCCCTCTGTCTCTCTCCCCTCTGTCTCTCTCCCCTCCTTCTCCCCCCTCTCTCCCTCCCCCCTCTCTCTCTCCCCTCTGTCTCTCTCCCCTCTGTCTCTCTCCCCTCTGTCTCTCTCCCCTCTGTCTCTCTCCCCTCCCTCTCTCAGCAACTTGCTCATGACTTACTAATATCATATTATACACAGGATGACAATTCTCTTCCACATACTTCTCCTTTAAATGTTGTTGTCCTCTACCCCTATGCCTGCTCATCCACTCAGATTTCACACCCATCCTCTAGCTCTTGCCCCTCTTCCTACCCCAAAGCCCCCTTTGCCCTTGTCCATACGTCCCTGTAGGGGGGCACGAGAGCTGGAGGGGCGATGCGAGCCATGTGACCTTTCATCAATTAGTTATATTCCCAGGTGGGACAGCCCTCAGGGGTCCTGCCAATCAAACCAAGCCTGATTGTTTTTGTTTTGCTGTCATGTCCCTGTGTGTTTTTCCATTCCTTTAATATTCCTCTTACTACCCCCGAGGTATGTCTCACAGGAGAGCAAAGTGTCAGTCTCTTCTCCTCTTCTCTCCCCCACCTCTGGCTCTGTCTCCCCCCCCCCATTTCCACCCCTCTCTCCTTCTTCTGTCTCTACCTTCTCCCAGCGCTTCTTTTCTGAGCCCTGCATGCAGATTTACAGGCAGGGTCACGTCGCATACACACTCTCTGAACATCAATGGTTGCATTGAGATGAGAAGACGGATGGTGTGCTGTATCTCAATGATAGAGCAAGTCCATGGGTGTGGCAGGCGCAACACACACACACACACACCCAGATGCAAACAAACACATTGACAGGCATTGACCAGGACACATGCAGTAGGTTATGGTTATGGTAATCTCACAACTAGTTACACATGTCTTGGGTCAAAGTCTGCACTGGCAAATACCAGAAAACTGCACTGGACAAAGACCAGCCTTAACTGCGGAAACTGCTGTCACAAGCTGCGTTGTAGGACTCAAGTCCAGGACTTAGATTTTTATGATTTGTGACTCAATTTGGACATGACCCTGACTTTGGATTTGCTCTGTAAATATTATGACAAGGCAAATGATATTAGCAGCACTAGATGCTTAGAGCAGTTTTAGTAAGCAGTCTGAATTAGCCTGATTCAGAAACACAAGCTGCTTTACGGAATTAAAGTGAATAGAAGTGAGTATGTCATTGCCTGCATCTGACTAGTCCATCTCTTTTCCACCTTTACCAACCAACATGCATTTGATGACCAAATTTTACAATCACAATCCATAAGAATCGAACGGGCACCATAGCCTTGATGTGCACAAGAAAGCATTTCTTAGACAACCCCATGTCCCCTTGTGTAACGACCTGGGCCCGCAGTGTATTGATTTGAACAAACATAACGCTGAAGTTGCAAAACACAGTTCCTATTGGGCAAATTGAGATTCGGTTTCTTCCCAGTTTGTTTTTGGTTTGACAAAATGTTATAAAACTAAAGACCTGTAAAAACACTTGTGCATCGACACTCAGAATTCAACCCTGGTGAATCGCGACTCAATTTGTGTCTTGTACATCGTTGGCGCACCCTCGGATTATGACTCAATTCGGACCTAGCCATTTGGACTCATTAATTGACTCAGACTTTCAAGCACAGGGGATTCTGGACTCGACTCTGACTCAAGGTGTACTGACTCGACTACACTGGCAACATGCATAAAGTCACACGCCAAGTCTAATGACGAATCTCCTAGCATCACTAGGGCTGCTAACAGTACCATCAACATACAGGGTACAATCACTAACATCATCAACTGGAATGAAAACTCAGCTGGGAGAATCGATACACAAAAAACACTGTCCCTCATCCAGATAGGAAATAACAAAACAAGCTGATAACTCTGAAATGCTTTACTGCCCTCAATAAAACAGTATTGTGGGACTGTTGGCCCAGTTTACATTATATAAAGAACCTGCCAGACAGCTGAGGATACACAAACACAGCTGGTTAAAAAATTGATGACGAGCAAGTTTTGTCTCCCCGCTGAGAGTCAAATGGGGACAAATGGATTTATTTAATTTTGTCAGTCCCAATAAGCCCTGCTAGCTACGCTTGTGGGTCGAAATCTTTGCGATAATTTAAAACATGTCAGCTCGGACGTGGGAGCATGTTTGGAATCATTGCATTTTAGACCAATTGCTATTGTGAGCCATATAAACTAAACATTAATGCAGCCTTTTTCTTGGAAAGATCCCTACAGTCAGGGTCCTGAATGGTGCAGTGGTCTAAATCACTGCCCTACCGTACAGCCGTTCCACTGAGAGCAGGCGTTTGAAACCAAATGCACAGTGCCTTGGACTCACACAGATGGTGGCGCCAGTTGACTCAGCACCTTCCAAAGCAGGTGGCAGGGATGTCAAACAAGGGTCCCTAACCTAGCCATCCTCTAGCAACGCCTTGTGGTGGGTAGGGAGCCAACGAGTTTAGATCTGGTCATGGCTGTGGAGTTCAGACATCTCCAGGCAAATAGACTTTGGTTGAGACCCAAGCATTACGATTGGATGCAGAGCAGCTCGGCAGAAGGCGCACAACACACAGGCCCCAATCAAATATCCCGAATTCACTGAGAGTTGCTGCAACAGGTTATTTGCATAATCACCAATTGGGGAGAAAGAAGAGGGCAGTTCACATACAAAATCACCAGAAAAAAAACATGCTTCAGCTTTCACACTGGCCGTCTATTTGCTATGCCTTTTAGCTAATACCCTCTCCTTACTCCAGCACAGCGGTACTATGCAGACCATAGCCAACTGTGCCCAGTGCGGTCGTGTGATGCTTTCTGCACCATCTCTTCACAAGGGTGAAGACATGCTGATAGTCATTGCAATAGTACAATATCAAACGTTTTTCTTGTTAAACTGCCATCACAAATCTCAAATACATCCATGTGAGACGGAGCGAATTGGCCATGTTAGCCAACACCAAGTGAGTACGCTGTGCCCAGTACGAGGCAAGCCGATGGGAGTCACCTCAACACAACACCGTAGCTCTGGGTATTCACATCGGCTTGTCACCGGGACATGGTTAGCAAATCTACGACGCTCACCGACACCAGGGTGTTTCTTCCTCGCCCTGTTGAAATAATCAACCCTTCCTTTCAGAAGTTCTAACTTGCACCGCGGCGCTGTTTCCAGATTGCCAGCGTATGAGCGAGCTATTTGGGATGGACTCACCATGACAACCCACTCTAGCTGCGCAACACACGTCATCGATGTGTCCGTACAGCCAGATTTACTCCGTCTCTCGCTACATCTCCCCGGGTCGGATCGATGGCGGAGTCGGGGCGCTCTTCGTGCTAAATGAGCTCATTTTCTTCAACATCAATATGGCAAGCCCGTACAGGTCAAACCCTTTCCCCGTCTTCACCGCCGCTCATCCTGACCGCAGTGGGCTGGCGCTCGAGGTAGGCGTTGCCCTTTAACCACAGACCTGGAATCAGATTAGCACACCCCCAATCCAAACCCTAACCAGAGGAGATGAAAAACTCTGTAACCCCGGATCAGTGGTTTGGGGGCAACTACACTACGGAGGGTTAGCAATAGTTTGAAGGCCCATTCGCTCCCCGTCTTTGCACGGGGCGCCTCCCTGCTGTTCTCTACCCTAGTGACTAAACCCGGAGGTGTTGAGCAGAGGGAGGGCAAGAAAGTCACCCTTAGCCCCAGACTTAGGATCCGGAACTTGGCTCTGCATTTTGGAAGGGTGTTCCAAGGTGCTCATAGTATAACATGCCCGCGGTTACAAGACTAGACTATTATTTCCCCACAATGAAGTTTTCAGGGAAGGGGAGGGATGGTTTGTGAACTCTTTGCACTGTGTAGGCAATTCGTGTCTCTGTGAGCTGTCTGTTCAAAGCTTGCAGCCAATGAAACAGAACGTCAACGCTTTTCTTCTCGACTTGAGCGCTGTGGAGGCCAAACATCCCATAGTGTAGCGTGAGTAACCGTGGTAACTTATGGACAACATATTGCACAGCCATTGACCCCACCACCTCTCTAATTAGGCCTCATTGAGGTGTTGTTGATTTTCTTTGTGGTGAGTCTGGATGCCCTGGCCTGCAGTTTCCTGCTTCAACATGGGGCCTGGAGGAAACCCAGTCTGCCAGGGCTGCCATTAGGGCTCTGGTGTGCTTGTGGCCTACTATGCGTTACCCAGCAGCCCTTACACCCTGAGCCTCTGAGAGCATGACACCCTCCCCCAAGGCAAACAGATGTCCCCTTCAGCCATTGAGAGCACACCCACCATTCGCATCAAAGAGCTCTTTAATTATCTGTGAGCTTTTCTCTCTATAAAACATTGAAGAATCTAATCAAATCTGATGCAGCTGACTGACGCATCCTAACAAACCCACACCCGGTGAGAGGACAATGTTTGCAGCGACACACACATTCAAAAACTGATATTGTTGTAGAATATGCCTGAATTGTAGCCTTCATGCTATTTAATTACCATATGTTTAAATAGTAGTCTTCATGCAATTGAATCACCTAAAGATATATTGTATGGAGACGCATGTTTGAGGCCAAAATACACTAAAACAGTAGTCGCTACTGTTATTAATAAATTCTTCTTTCAAGACGTCTCTCTTTCGGCTTTCAACCATCTTGTTATTCACTTTTGATGTGTGTAGATTTGACCGCGGCAGGAGCTATGCAGAGCGATCGTGAAAGAAAAGATGGGGGCTTGGGCAAACCGACCTAGCAAATGTATTCCACACTCAATAGCGGCCCAGAACTGGAATTCATGCAAAACGTCGGTAAATCCCGATGCTTTTAAAAAAGGACGTCTGATACAAGATAATGACATAGATTTCAGGCCCATTATGTGAGGCTATCAAATATTCCATTTACTTTTTGTTTTTTATTTTTTTATTTCAGTTGATAAAATCTGCGCACTCATTCACTGCCTACATGGAACAGAGAGGTAGTATCCAGTCTGGAGAATCAATAGAACACACTGTTCAGACAGATAAGCAGAAAGGTAGAGGCAGAAGTGCTCCTAACGTTAGATGGAGAGGGAGGAAATGTTGTTTAAGATAATTGGTGGATAACGCTGGCCTTACAAGACTTAAAGGAGGGAAAACTGACAGGCGGTTGTACTGAAAAGAATATATACATAAAATCATCAAAATAAATAAAATATGTGTGTGTGTCAGAGAGGAAAAGAGAGAAAGAGAGAAAGACAAAAAATAGGGAGAGAGAAACATAAGCATGACCCTTTATTTTCTCTACTGCAATTTACGGCAACATGAACGTTAGCTACTGAACTTATTAGTTTTATGTCGATAACCTTCCAAGATAAAAAAAAATCCCTCTGACCAGAGTGAAAATGAAGACAAAAAAGAGAGAAGTTGAGGTGCAACAGGCACACATCAGAGACTTGCTGGTAATGGGCAGGCATTCACCCATTGGACCAACATCTTTCACTTTATTAGCATGACAAAGAACACAATCATTTTTGATATGCCTGAATGCCGTTTTCATTAACTTTGCAATGATTTATTAACAAAAGTGTCAGGAATGCTATGAAAGCAGCAGGACTCCACCAAATGCAAAAAAGAAAAAAAATAACTGAAAAATTTAACTGAATGAAATAAATAAAGAAATGTAATCTCAATCAAGAAAGAAATGTACTGAGAGTGCGAAAGAGAAAGGTAAGGGAGAGAGGAGGAGAGAGAAAGAAAAAAGAGAGTATAAAAGGGAGAGAGAAAGAGAGCGGTGGAGAGAGGGTGAGGGAAGAGAGAGAGCGAGAAGCCTTGGAAGCGTGAGGTCAACAGGGTTTTCTGATTCCATCACAGACATCATGGTGACTGAACTGCACAATTAACAAAGAAAACACCCAAAATGCTAATGTCTAATTTCAATGTAATTATACAGGGGCCGACACATGCAAGCTCATGGAAGCGGACGTGCACCCGCATACACACACATTCAACCAACTCCCCACTGTTCCCCTGTATCATTAAGATTGTATCAGTTAATAACCCCACCAGTGTAATAAACGAAGCAGCTTGATGAGTGACATCCAGATAGGCCCGGGTTCTCCCAGATGAGAGGGTTCTTCAGGCATTATAACCGCCAACTAATCACTCAGAAATACAGTGCAAAGCCAATGACCCCAAAGTAACAAAGCCAATAATCCCCAAAACAACACCTGTGTGATAGGTGCTGTGGCTTTTTGGATCCTTCCTGATTGCTGAGAAGAAATCCTTGTCCAAGTATTTGATTGAACAAATTCGCCATCTGCTGTATGTGTGTGTGGGATAAGTGCAGCCGTTCATTAGAACAATGACCTAAAGATGTCACGAGGCGGTCGGTTTCCGTTAGCACCGCCTTACCTAGCCAACCTGGGGTGCATCGGCCAAGGCCATTACTGACATTTAACAGGACATCAAACCGTAGATGGAAAAACTCCAGACCGGGCCAAGTTTCAGAGGAGCTCTCTCTGGCCAAGACCTCTGATAAATGGCTTTCCCTTTTAGCCCTTTAAGAGGAAAACGAAAATAAGCTCAACATTGCAATTTAGGAAGCCTTATAAATCAATGGTTGACCACAAATAATTCCGCATGGGGAGAATTTTTATGTTTAATTACAGTGTGCAGGTGCCGGGCTTTGCTTTACTCATTACTGTAAGATATATGAGAGGCGAGTCGGGATAACACGCACAGCGGCAGGACAAAAGGGAGGACAAAGCAATTAGCTGGCTGTTATTTAATGGGAACCTTCGTGAAGTCATTTCAGCTCCGCCGTGGATTTCATACGTTTCAATTCGCACCAGAAGTCATTTGAAAAGACCAGTGGCGGTGTGGTGCTACAGTGGCAATTAGGATTCACCGAGAACTGAAAGGCTGGCGATTGAAAAGGAAGTGCTAAGGACTGAGTAATATTTGATTGTCCAACTTGTTTTTCCTAATGGATTTTCCAGGGAGAATGGGGCCAAATAGCCCGTGAATCAGTGTTGTACCGCTATGCCTCTGGCTTCACGGTGGTACAGCGAATGTGCTTGGCTGTACTCTCTGTTTGGACCAAAGTACGTATGTATTTATCCTCACATGGCCTATGAGTGTATTTGGCTGTAGCTTATGTTTGGCCTGGATCGGGTCTGTGAGTGTGTGCGCGTGCCTAAGAATGTGTGACCTAGCCCCTGGACACAGCACCTGGGTGTTCTGAGTGGTTAGCCGCAGCTTCTGCCATCTTACCTCAGGGCCCCTAGATTGGCACCAACATGGAGCAGTGGTGTGCCAGGGTTGTTGGCATGCTTGAGGATAGCCATGGGGTCAAAGTGGAGGTCAGTGGATCAGAGTGGGAATTCCACAGGGAAGGGATAACCAACAGTCAATGGCTGTTAACAAAACGCTAGCTAGCCAACGGACAAGTGGGCCAGTTAAAAACCCATGGACTCCTGGGTAAACGAATCCAGGCCATTTCTTTACTCACACAAATACATTTACACACGCGAACACGCTCACAAGCACTCGGCCTCCGTCCAGTTAACCTCAGCCTGAGGATGTTTGGGCACAGTCCTGCCAAGCCTTCCCTCACCGGACAGCATTTAGCCACTATGCCAGGGCTGACCTCTTCGCGTCTGGCTACTGCCTGACAAGTTGGACTTGGCGAGTCCTGCTTTCGGCCGGCTGTGTGTGTGTGGCCAGGTCGGCTATTTGGCTGGTCTCTGCCTGGTGTTCTTTGACCTCTGGTCCGCGGAAACAGCTTGGGGAGGCTGGGTCATGCAATCACTAGCCTGTAGCCAAAGGGCTGTTTGGCCCAGCAGCCATGTTCCACAGGATGACATTAGTTCCATTATTTCAAACACATCCTCTTAGTCCCACGGCCAGCTATGGTAGCTGCGTTTCCTACAATGCCTGTCCTCACATTTTCTCTCAGCTAGAAAGAAGGCCTGCCCATTGTTTTCAATCAGTCCTTCAGGCCTGCTACTACCTGCCCCTCTCAGTGTCCTTGCTAGGTATCTGTTCTTCTCTCCTGTTCTCACCTCTTCAGAGAATACAGTCTACATAAGGGCACAGGCAAGATGTGATCTACAGATTGTAAACTCCAGAGTTTGGGAGCTCTTGGAATTTCAGTCTAAACTCCTGCTTGGACGTGTACATTCACACCTAAATTCATTTGGATCCGAGACCAAATAAAATCAAAGATCCATTATTGTATCACGATTCAATTACCAGAGAGATGGGAATAAGCACACAACGCATACACACAGTAACATTTTAAGTGAATCACAGCCGGGTGCATCAATGATGTGAATCAACCGCGACCACTCACTACTCGCTTGCACCCCCCAAATACACTCCCGGTCGTCCCGACCGACAGAAGCTCTGACGGGCATTTCTCATCAAGGTAATTACTTTGTATAGGGCTGCCCAGCCTTTACAAGGGGCCCAATCAAATCATCTCCATTTTAGATCAGGAAGAGAAAAAGAGAAGAGCTGATGGAAGCCGACAGACGATGAATGTCAGCGGGCACCACGGACGCTGGCACAGCAACTTGGCGCGGCTCTCTACCTGTTTGAGACCAGCTGGCATTCCTCCAGTCAGCGAGGCTGCCTTCTCCCATCTCTTCTCCCAGTCCTCCCATCTACAGATCTGTGGCCCAGTTCAGCCGACACTGGGGAGAGACAGAGAAAGAATGGGGTGGAAATGAGTTCCTAGGTCTGGATCAAAAAAATAGTTTAAAGGACTTCATTTGCATGACTGAACGTAGCTGAATGTTGAAAACGGTTCTTTCTGTGAGAGGGGACATTAGCGGACCGAAATAACGAGGCTGCGGAGCAGAATGTTGTGACGCTGCACCAGTATCCTGTCTACGTTAGTGGTGATTAAACAGCATGGTAGGAGCAGAGGACTGGGAAGTAAAGAGGAGAGGAGGGGCGGGAGGGGCGGGAGAGAGCAGATGGGGCGAGGGGCTGAATTCCCACTCCCAATTGGAGTGTAATCAGGGCACTGCCCCGATGTCATCTCCTCCTCCACACCCCGCCGTGTACCCATAACCCCCTGCGTGGGGCGATGGGGCTCCCCTGACCCACTTAAACACATCTGGGTCAGCTTCACTTACCTCCTCAAACACACACACACACACACACACACACACACTGTTATGCGAATGCTTAGGAATGAATTACTTAGAAAAAACGGTCTTACATATACCGCTAAACACGTTCAAGAAACCAAAAAATACATTTCAAGGCGATTCTACACATATGGCAGAAACTCCCACATACTGAAATGCATTTGAAGACAAAAAGAAACAGATTTCTGCTTTAATTTGCCTCCAGTTCAGAATTGGGATTTTTTTTATTCAGGTTGAAGACCGTTGCAGATGTGACTGATTACTTACGTGGACCTTGTCCGTGTAGCATTTTTTCAAAAGCTTCTATTAGATGGCAGAGCTCCAGAAGAAGCCTAAATACACAGCATATATAAAGAGTATTGTGTGAAGTAGACACCTTTGAGAGCCAAAGGTTGTTTTGGTAGTTTTGTGCGAGATGTAAACTGGTGGGTTTGAAGTGCGGAGGGGCCTACGCAAAGGCAGGAGGCATGAAAGGGCATATAAAGAGAACGATTAGGCCCTTGAAACAGGGGAATACTATTGCCCGTATCGCATCCAAAAATAAGAAACTTTTGAAGTGTGTTTGTGTTTGAGGTGAGGGAGCAAAGGTGTGTGTTTGTGTTGGAGGGAAGAGGTAATAGTGAGTTGGCTTGTCGGTTCGTCTGTGCATGTGTGTGTGTACGCCTGAGTCAATGTCCCTCTGGATGAACATACACATGCCGGGTAAATGACATGGCGTCCTCTGCACATGCCCAGTGGCTCTCTTCCCTCTTCATAGAGACAGTTCAGAGGGCCAGTTAGCACCACATATGCTGGGCATGTGCCACGCACACACACAGTGTTAGCCTGTGGCTACGGCGTTCAAACAGGCGTGGTATTGAAATCCGGAGGCAGATGGAACAGTGGGGTTTGCAGGGTCCATAGCAGTGTATTGATCAAGGTTAGTTTACTGGAAAAACGTATTTTTCCCAACTGGCCTGTGGCTGGGGGCCATAAAAGCAACACTCCACTAGGTAGGGATATGTGTGTGTGTGTGTGTGTGTGTGTGTGTGTGTGTGAGTGTAACAGTGTTACATGCAGGGATGTCAGAGGTTCAGGCTGCTGTACAGTCACAGTAGATGGTCTAAAGCACCTGGTTAAAAGGTGCATAGGAGCATTTTTAAAGGTGCACCGTGGTTAAAACAGTAAGTAACTCATTAACGATTATCCGGAACGTACAGATATGTTTTTTAACAGTTCAGACGTGATTGATCATTTTCTATATAATTTCAACTTCCCCAGTGTGAACAGCTTACGGTACTATAACAATGTGTATTTTCTTCCAACACACAATTTAAAGGAAGCAAATCTATTCTGTTTCAGATGTGTATGTTATGTTAATTTTTAAGTATTCAGTCAAACTGAACACAGTATAATACAGGACATTTGGTTTAGGATAATTGATCACGCTGTACAACGTGTCTTTCCATGCCTGGACTGGTCAAAAATAGTTGTTTCCTTTCTTGTATTGGCCATCTAAAATGTCAGAAGTAGCAGCATTGTCTCAATTCTATTGATATTCCATACAGTATTGATGTGAATTGTTCATCTTTGTGCACAGGTGATTACAATAGAACCAGCTAATACAGTAAATGTCTGTCTGGAGTGACAGTTTGCTAGATGTTGATGTGTGGGCAGTTTGTAAGGCATAAATGAGCAGATTTTAAGGTGCTAATTTAGTAACTTTAAAAACTCTGACAGATGCGTATAGGGAGTACTTTTAATGTTTTGGTTTTCAAAATATCATTAATTATTTCAGTATATTCATTATGAATTTAGGCATGTGTAAACCAGTGGCATGTGCCTTGAATAAAATAAAAAATACAACAAAAAGCAGCCTCAGTATTATTTTAAATCCTATTGCCAGAATAAAACAGCAAGGTACATTTAAACTAATTTTCCAACACAATGCTGCTCAATCCAGTTAAAACGAATGAATCAGGGAGCGCAGAATAGTGCTAAGATTTTAATGATATTAGGGAACGCCTGAAAATGACCTTAGCGTAAGTAAGTGTTCGTAAGGATCGGTTTGTGTTGGTGTGGCTGCGTGGTGTGGAAGCCTGGATGCACTTCTGTCTTAAGGACATCCAGTAAATGTCTACTAGACTGAAATAACACATCTGATAAAAAGGAGATTTTCTAGTCTGAGCCAGGTAGATAGGAGGAGTTTAAAATGCTGTAAGAGAATGGTACTGCGCCGGCAGAGGGTACAAGAGAAAAGGATTTATAAGACTATAGGAACCCCGCCGGTAGTGATAAATATTCATCTCCTTGGACTGGAGCGCAGTACAGCTAACTTTTTTGGTCAGGTGTAAGCTTTAAAGGGAGAGAGGGGAAATTTACACCCTCGTTCATTGAGGAAGTGAGACCACTCAGGGGTTTCATGTGCTGTGTAAAACTCAACTCAGCCCTGCCAAATCTGTCTGCTACGTAAATCCATCTCACTCAATCTTCCTCTTACAAAGAATCATATTCTCTCGCACGAACACAAGGGCCAGACAGACGGACACACCGACCGACGCACAAATGGACAGACGGACAGACGCAGACACACACACACACACACACACACACACACACACACACCTAGGAGAAACACAGATGTGTAAAACTGTCTGCTATTCCACTCAGAGCTCAGGGGCCAGGAAGAAAACGACCTTCACATGGAAAGAGTTCCAGCACACACAGGAATACTATTCTTCTATCAATGAGGTGAGGGAAAGGGGATTGAAGAGGCCTCAAATACAAACTTATACACATACAGCAGGTCTCATAAATCATAAATATTTCTGTGGTGTGTTTTGTGTGTGAATAACATGGTGTAGAGGTCCGTCAAGGCAAGCAGGACATCTCTCCCTTCATCTTACTCCCTTTCTCTGTATATCTCTCTCTCACTCTCCTTTACTCAGGACATCTCTCCCTTCATCTTACTCCCTTTCTCTGTATATCTCTCTCTCACTCTCCTTTACTCAGGACATCTCTCCCTTCATCTTACTCCCTTTCTCTGTATATCTCTCACTCTCCTTTACTCAGGACATCTCTCCCTTCATCTTACTCCCTTTCTCTGTATATCTCTCTCTCACTCTCCTTTACTCAGGACATCTCTCCCTTCATCTTACTCCCTTTCTCTGTATATCTCTCACTCACTCTTCTTTAGTCAGTACATCTCTCTCTTTATCTTACTCCCTTTCTCTGTATATCTCTCACTCACTCTTCTTTACTCAGTACATCTCTCTCTTTATCTTACTCCCTTTCTCTGTATATCTCACTCACTCTTCTTTACTCAGTACATCTCTCTCTTTATCTTACTCCCTTTCTCTGTATATCTCACTCACTCTTCTTTACTCAGTACATCTCTCTCTTTATCTTACTCCCTTTCTCTGTATCACTCTCTCACTCTTCTTTACTATGTACATCTCTCTCATTATCTTACTCCCTTTCTCTGTAGCTCTCTCTCGCTCTTCTTTACTCAGGACATCTCTGTCTGCCTCTCTTTCACTCTCTCTCCGGTCAGTCTGGTGGATGGTGAATTCCCTGCTTGTTCATGCATACTGCTGGCAAATTGTCCCTCTCAGATCGAGTCCCTGCTGCCGTGTGATTTGTGCAAGGCGGAGCGCATCAGAGCGACAGGGAGAGTCGTCTGCTCATATTGGAAAAGGGCACAGAGGATACAGACAAACTAGTCCGAAAGGTGCATTTGAAGAAAATTATAGATTTGAGGGCTCACAGGCTGGAATGGGCTGAAGAGCGTTCATGTATGTGTGTGTGTGTGTGTGTGTGTGTGTGTGTGTGTGCGTGAGAGAGATACTGTATATTAGAGAATAGTGAATGCTGTGACCTTGTTGTGTGCTATGAGATGTTTTTCTATGGTGGTATCCTGCATGTGTGTCAGTCGGTATTAATGTAATCATATACCAACAGTGTGGAATAAGAAAAACCTAGAGTAGTCTCACTAAAGACGCAAAACTCCACGCCAGCTGAACAACAACAGCTCCCAGGTGTGTGTGTGGCTTGCAGCGATCCCGTGTCTCCCACATTGTAGCGCACAGTCGTTCTGGCGTCCTGCAGCTCGCATGGGTCAGTAACAAAATCCTAAACACAAAAAAACTAACGAACTGAGATGGGATCCCGGATATGATATCAGACGTTGGACGTATTGTAGAATTCAGTCTCAGGTCACTGCCTGAGCCCTTGCCTGTAGTCCACATCTGGAGCAGAACACCAGTTCTTCAAGTGAAAAACAGCTAAGAGCGCCCTCCGTTGGTTGCGTGATGTGTTCATAGTGTTAGACCGCAGGGTCAATTATTAATGCCTGGCCCCCATAATCAGTCATTATAGACGAGCCCTCAGATAGTTTACTGAGAGCAATTAGACAGTGGTCTTAAGAGAGCTTCTGGAGCTCCAGTAAGAGGGAAGACACATCTCCGCTGCCAGTCAGGAATAACAATAGGACAGGTATCCACGGCAGAGTGCAATCTGGCATACAGATATCAGCTTTTCAACCTGTTGAATGATGGAAAAAAACAGGTAATAGTGGCAGTGACACCACACACACGCCGACAGATCCCACCAAAATCCAAACCGCTCCCTCAAAAGTGACGTAGTAGCACCCGTGTGGGTTTCAATGCGTCGGACAACACACTTCCACTGTAGCACAAACGTGCACACGCGCACACAAACCGGGCCGCGCCGCAGAGCTCTCCACTAGCCGTGAGCTACTTCTAAGGAGGCTCATTCAGAACGCTAGCTAGGCGCAGAACGTGCCAAGGCCAACTGCCTTGCCCTTTCAAAGGAACGACCGCCGCAGCTTTCCAGCCATAAACATCTAGCGGGGAGGTCTGCTTAGGGACTAGCCACATTAGACCTGCTTATTTATAAAGGAATGTTGGCACAAAGTCTCCAACTTCTACTCTCTCGCTCTCCCTGCCTCCTTCAAATCTCCTGATCTTTAATCTGGGGTCCAGGGTCTGCTAGACAGATTAGGACAGCAGCTACTGACAAGGCAGCTAAATCTCTGCTGGCTGACAAACCTGGCATCGGAAATGTTTAGGAGGGATCCTCCAAAGGGCTGCACACAGGAAGAGTAATGGGGTGAGAATAGAGTGAGAAGTCATAGGATCTACCGCAGGAGGCCAGCCTCGGGACGTTTTAATGGGCCCAATCATGGAAAAGGCCTGAGGAAAATCATTGGATCCACTACGGACTCAGAGTGCCGATTTGGAATGCCATGTCATCCATGGGGAAGCTGGGCATGAGTGTGTGTGTGTGTATGTGCACATTTGTTCTGGTTTAACAGATTGAATTGGGACCAGAGATCCTCAAAAGGAAAGACATTTGAAAAAAGTTGCACTTTTTATGACCTTTTGCCAGTCCCTATGAGGACAAGATACATTTCTGGCTTAGGGGTTAAGGTTTAGGGTAAATGTTACAATTAAGGCTTGTATTACAATTCAGGCTAAGGTAAAAGCATTTAGGGTTATGGTTAGGCAATCGGGCTATGTTAAGTTTAGGTATACATGTTAGGTTACTGAGGCTAAGGTCAAGGTTAAGGTTAAGGAGCATGTTTTTTGTTTTTGTTTTCTGGCCCCCACAAAGATAGAAATATACAGCTGGCATATGTGTGTGTTTGAGTTGGTGCTAACAGTGTGCGCTCCAGAGGAAGTCTCAGAGGCAAGGGTCTCTCAGCATGAATGTGCTGATTTCTGGACACTTCAGATCCCCAGCTCTAACACCACACAGCACCAGCCATAATAGACACAGTACATACACAATATGGCGCCCATATGCCTGTGATGACATTCAGACAACTGGCACCCAGAGCAACTACTAGAACTGTGTTGAGGATCCATTTTGGATCAGCCTCTGAGAGAATCTGTAGAGGATCCATTTTGGAGCTGCAAGTTCAGACAGCACAGCATGGACTGACAGAGAAACTGAAACAAAGAGCAGGTCTGGGAGCTTCCTCTGCATCCTCTTTCCAGGTTCCAGTAGTAGATTAGACTGACTGCTTAGTGCTCACTGCAGGCTAGCTAATCACCAGGGGGTGGGCGGTGGGGGCACGCAATAGCCCCCCCTTCCCCTGAACCCCCAATTCCACCCCCACAATGCCCACAGGGCATCGTCACGGTGACAGCGGTGACAGTAATCTCGTGGTGACAGTTTGGACGCGTTGTCATTAAGCCGCCACCGTGACACTGAGACGATTGCCCTGAAGAAGCCGGCCACAATGCAGGATCCAGCAAGCCAGGAAGAGAGAAACCGTCCTGGGCTAAAAATACTATCACACAATGCATCTCATAATTGGTTTATGCAGTGCATTGCTAAAACCGCCACTGCCCCTATCGCATAAACAGCCCAATGATCGACAATGGGCTGCGATGGGTGGAGAGGTGAAGAATGGTGCTGCGCCATTCCAGAACAGTGTTCCAAGCTCCAAGAGCCACGACACAACAACCCCCCTAACACACCATGAGTTATTGTCACCTCCTGATTAAATAGGTTCATGCGCTGGATGTACATCTCTGTTGAAGACAATAAAGAGCAATGCCTCTGTGCGTGAGTCAGTAACAATAGGTATAGATCTGGACAAAAGCAATGAGCTAAATTTAAGACGACTGTCGCTAGGTCTGTGGCCCGACGTCTCTATAAATCCTAATACAGAGTCATTCTGCATGAAAAAGAAAAAAGAACGAAAGAAAGAATAAATGCCTTTCTCTTCCTTTTCTCTCTCTCTCCTTCCCCTGAGTATGTCAGTGTGGCCTGACAGGAGAGCAGATGGTGGTTTAAGCAGAGAATTTATGAGCGCCACAATCTTAATGTTGCAGAAAGAAAAGAAAAGGACTTGCATCAAACCAACTGACAAATGCACTTGCTAATATTAATGCACTCCTCATTCATCCAATATGCTTCCTAATTGCTTTTCTGTACACAGTAATATGGCACCTGCTGCTCAACTCTGGCTCACGCGTCAGGAGAGAAGGGAGAGTGGCAAAGGGGGAGATGGAGGGAGGGAGAGAGGCTACAGAGAGCATCAAACAGCGGTCTCCTCTCTCTTCTATTTCTCTTCTCTCTTTCTCTCTTCTCTTCTCTCGCTCTTCTCTTTTTCTTTTCTCTTCTCTCAATCTCTCTCTGTTTATGGATGCTGGGCTGTGAATCATGCACCAGGCATGTCAACATTCCTAATCAAAATGTTATACTTAAAAAAGGGGACGCCACGGGGAAAGAGGAAAGCAGTGAGTAAATAGTCAGCGATAGGAGTCAGACACGGGGGGAGAAAAAGGAGGGGCGAGGAGAGGAAGGCCTCTTCAGAATCAGCAGCATCTCACACCAGGGGTGTCGGTGCTTGATAGAAATGGTGACAGGGGGACAGGACCGGTATGTATGTCACCGATGTTAGGTGGGTATAAACAAGGACTCGGTATTAGTAACATCATCTCTATAATGGAGTACTACTGACAATGTACTGTAACTGCAAAAACCTGACAGCAGCATTGCTGTCTGGAGATATGACCTTCCATGCCCAAACTCAAAACTCGAATGTCCTTTATAGTAGTCTCCGAACACCAAAAAGATGAAAAAGGCTTTCATGTATTTCCTGTAGCCAAGGTGCTGCTGTGAAGAAAGAAGTAACATGCTTAGCCAAATGTCATAAAAGCACAAAGGCCATTATGTGGTGCTAGTGAATGGCTATACCACCTTCAAAGCATTACTCCTTGAAAGTTACAAGTGGTTTTGCAGAAACTTTGGACTATAAAAGTGGCATGCATTTATAGCCAATTTTCCTTTCTTAGTGTTGGCATGAATAAAATGTCAGTTATGTTGTTCATGTAAGGTTTTATCATAAATTCAGAATGACTGACCTTGAGAAATTTGGACAAAAAATAAACACGTCTGAGGGTAACAAGTCCACCAATAAACAAGCAAATTCATTGAACCTATTTGTCTCTATTTTGTAATTAATTATTTATTTTATATTTGTTATGAATATAAATACTGAGGGAACTTTTTAATCGATCACAGAAAAACATAATTGTTTGTAGAGTTCCACCTTGAGAGGACACGTTTGGGACCAGTGGTAAACCCAATAGCCCCACCATTATCTGCAAACCAGCTGCTGTTAAATGCACTAAATTGTAATATAATGAGTATGTGAATTGCAAGCAATTACAGAGTCAAATTGAATAAATCCTTAGAGCAATAAATTGTCCTTTCTCTTTACATCATACTTAATTGATGCATATTTTATGGAGAGTAGCACATATTACCTTCACTTTGTTGTTTGATACATGGAAGTCTCAAAATATGCTTTGTACTTTAGACAGTCATAATGGTAACCAGCTGATCACACAAACACATATACACACAACAAGAGTATAAGTCAAATAATCATAGGTGATTTGAATATTTCACTATATTTGAGCAAAGATTAGTCCAAAAGACTGCCAAAAGACTTGTCTGGCGTTGCATGAAAATACCTTCATTGTGATGTGGAGAACTCATGGCCAAAGCCAAAGACAAAATGGACACAAATTACTGTAGCATGTGTGTTGGTTTTTGTATCAATGATTGTAGATGCCTTCATTTACTCCACTTGATGGGATAGAAATTATGGGGGATTTTCAGTCAATCGTTATAGTTTAAGGTATATTGCAATGTGGTGTTATATATTGTACCAGATTACCTTCAACTCTGCAAAGGGACATTTTTAAACACTTGTCTTGCATTGTTTGCTCTTGGATTAATTGGTTGTTAAAATGACTGAACTGAGAGGATTGTCTTTGTATATTGCATTAAACTGCAGATATCAAAAGGCATCATACCCTGCTTTGGTTGATTTAGCTGACATCATGACAAATCAAGTCATACCTTTTCTCAACTCTAATAAGACCACAGTGATTATTTGCAGAACAAATTAATAATTCCTCAAATAAATAGGATTCTGAAGATATCTAAAACTGTCAATGCCTTTGTGGCCTCCAGTACACGTGCACACTCTTGATAGTGGGGATTATAACTGAGTTCGGATTCAACCAATCACATTCCAAATTGACTGAGCTTTTACAAACTCTTTTACAAAGAAAGGTGATATAAAATGACAAAATCCCGGTGACCTACGTTGAATGAGACCTTTTAAAACTGACTAACTGTTGTAATCCAAGCAAACGGTCCTTCCAGTAAGTACAATATGGTGGGCTGTGCACATGTATGTGACAAAAGGATTGACATTTGTTCATTACTTACTTTCAGAGAAATTATGAGTTTGTTGTTAAATAAAAAATGCTTGGTTACAAGACAGATTGAGCCTGGTATTGTTGCACACACAACTGTCACACAAATAAAGACTGTAGCTCTGCCAATTAGCAGATATATTTGTGGAAGGACAAAGAGGAAAGCTCCAAGCCATCTCTTCCATATTTAAAATCTTTCTTTCTTTTGTCTCCTCTTCCACTTTGACCACATTCTCTCCTCTCTTTAGATTCTATGACTCTTACAGTCCCCTCCCACCTGGCTGTCTTGGCCCTCCCCTTCTGCTCAATGGCTACGGAGCCTCGCTATGAGCTGACAGAAAAGGGCTGTAGACAGGTTAGCTAAAAAGGTGGAAACCTCCAGGTGACCTATCATCCTTTCATTCTTTCTTAGTTCATTTCTCTTCCTCTGCTGGTAAAGCCACTTTCTGCCAGTACAGTTGAAACCCAGAAATCTCATAGCCTTCTCTTCTCCCCTCAATCTAACAACCCCTTCCCCTCCATCTTGCATCTCCGCGGATGACTTCGTCCATAACTTTAAAAAGAAGGTTGATGACATCTACACCTCATTTATTCAGCCTAATGGGTGCACTGATCCATTACACACCAAACTCATCAACATATGAATCTCTTATTCCATGCGCTCTCCAAATAAAATCCTGCAGCTATTCAAGTCCAGTGGCCGACAACCTGCTACCTTAACCTTATTTCCTCTTGCCTTTTCTAGGATACCTCTGGGGACCTTCTATTCCTCACTTTCCTCATTAACTCATTCTTGATCATTAGCTGCATCCCCTCTGACTGGTTGGTTAAAAAAACAACACTTCACCCCTCAGAGTGAAAAAAAACAGACTACCTGGTATCCCTTTGGTCTTTCTTTTCCGAAACACTAGAGCGTGCTGTCTCTGACCGTAACCAGTCACGCTTTCAAGGCAGGTCAACTAAGAATGCTCTTCTTTGTGTCAAAGAGACTATTTGTATCCATAAGCGGTCATTCCTCTTTCTTTCCTGATGTAAACCTCCTAGATCTATCCACTGATTTTCACACAGTGAACCATCACATTGTACTCTCCAACCTCTCAGGGCTGGGTGTCTCTGGCAAGTCTCTCCTACCAGGTGACACAGCCAAGGACTTTGTCCGCTCCGCAGGCTCTCAGTAATGTTGTCCTCCAGGGATCACTTCTATGCTCTGTCCGGTTCTCTCTAGACTCACATGGTCTATCCAATCATTGCTATGCAGTTCACACAACTACTTTTCTACTTCGTCATTTTAACATCCAGCTAGTGACACAAATGTTGGTGAGTCTGGCAAACATCTCTATTTAGATGTTGGCACCTCATGCACAATATCAACAAGACGGAGCCCCTCTTTGTCCAGGGGAGGGCCTGTACGCTCAAAGAAGTTCACGGATGACAAATCCACAGTGGCCACCCACCAGAGTGCAAAAAACTTGCTGTGTCGCAGGACAACATCCACCTGTTCTCTGGCAACATTAAGGTGAATCGATCATAGAGTTTCAAATTCTAAACCAATTCTAAAGTACAACCTGAAAAGAAAAAAAAACACAAATGCTAATTTTAGGACCCAAGAAACAAAGAGTTTTGTTGGCCGATATCACAGTGAACCTCGATGGTTGTCTGGCCGTATCCCAAAACACTCTCAACTCTGATCTCTCCTTTGATTACATTTTTGTTCCATTTTCAGAACATTGCAATAATCAGAAACATTTTACCCAAAAATTTGATAGAAAAACAAATCCATGCTTTTGTCACTTCAAGATTAGATTACAGCAATGCTCATCTCTTCAGTTGCCCTGATGAATCAATAAATACCATTCAATTAGTGCTGAACAAGGCTGCTAGAATCTTAACTAGAACAAAAAAAATTACACATTACTCCAGTATTAGCATCTCTACACTGGCTGCCTAGGGCTGATTTTAAGGTTTCATTGATAACCTATAAAAGTGTTACATGGACATGCTCCTGCTTACTTTGCTGAATTGGTCCAGCCATACATTCCTACACATAACCCAAGATCACAAGATGCCGGCCTTCTAATTTAATCTAGAATTTCGAGGCAGGGATATCTCCCATATAGCTCCACTATTGTGGAATTATCTGCCGATTAAGGTTAGAGACGCAGACTCAGTCTAAACCAGTAAGGGCCAAAAACAGATTACGCCTAGTCTAGGACAAAAAAATTTTTACTCAATTGAGTTTTTCATTGAACTAGATTTTTTTGTCCAAGACTGGGCTTAATTTGTGTCTGTGTAACCGGCCCTAAGTGTCTACTAAAGACACATCTCTTCAGCAAGGTCTGTGATTAAGTGCAGTCTGGCCAAGGGGTGTGAAGGTGAACAGAAATGCTGGGATACAATCCTCCCCGGCTGCCTTTGCCAGGTGGGCTCTCATCTCCACTGGGATGTACTCTCTCCAATGCCATTCGTGGGTGGAGTCACAGGCTTACTGTTGTTCTCCACTGCTGTCCTCGTGCAAGGGGAGTGCAACTCTGTGGGTGATACACTATTTCAGGTTGCGGTTGGTTGGTGCCCTTTGGTTGACGCCTGGCTAAGTGGATGGAGTGACTTCCAAGGGCCACAGTGTCACTGGACCCCACTGTCTCAGCAGCAAGACTTTATGCTGCTATATTATTGCACCGGGGGGAGTGAAGTCAGTTCTCCTTCTCCTTTGTAAATCTAAGGAATGCAGGCCATACATTTTCTTTGTGTCCTGCTTCATTTAAACTGACATGAGCCCTTGGACCACACCACAGGAATATCAGGCCCAAATGACTCGTCACTGTCCGGACTCCTCCTGGTTGTGTTGCAGTTCAAGTAGCTTATGATTCCGGCTGTCACTCTGCTGCCCCCCCCCCACAACTTTGTATACAGCCCAGATGCATTTATTTAGTGCAGATTGTGCTCTTAAAATGTTCACCTGGAAGAGGACTGTCCACCTCTCAGAGTCAAGGTCCTTTCTAGGTTTCTTCCTAAGGTTTGACCTTTTCCTAGCCACAGTGCATTTGTGTGCTTGCTCTCTGTGGTTTTCTAAAAGCGCTTTGTGAAAACTGCTGATGTAAAAAGGGCTTTATAAAATACATTTGATTGATTGAACCTTACCTCACACAGGAAGCAAAACAGGTACTAATCCTGGCACTTCAGTCTAGACTACTTCTCACCTGTCCTGGCATTCCAACGGTAGAAGCAGATTTCCCTTAAAGAAAGTGGCTGAGTCCTTTAAAAAACAAGTTAATACATGTATGAGATGGCTGATTCATGCCTGGATAACTGAAGAAACTCTAAACCTAATCTAGATAAAACAGATAAAACAGAAAACATTTCCAGACTCATGCAAGTAAGGCAAGGGACCAGAACAGAAGTGCAAACAGTAGGGGCCATTTAGAATAATCTGTAGAGAAAGGATAGAAAGATTTACGGTGGCTCATCCTGTTGATGAGCAGAGACATTCTGGCCAAAGAAGGCAATGACTAAATGCTAATTACATTACAGACTACCTGTTTGTGAGTACATTTACTACATTGGAAACCTACAGCAAAGTAGGTGGATGTGGTCTCAGACTTCCTAGTATCTTTGTCAAATGCCGGATGACGTTTCTGTTGATGGGTGATTACAATATTGATAGGTTTACCATACCATGCATGCCACACCATAAAAGTTGAACACAAACTTTCAGAAAATCCTCATTAAAACATTTTAATTCATCAGATATTTTAGCACTATGCCAGTTAGATTTAAGTGCCATCTTTGGGGGAAAGAAAACATATTTCCACCTTGCTCGCCTACAGATTCAAACCAGTGAACATCTGGTTACTGGCTCAATGTTTTAACCAAAATTTTACCTATTTTTTAGTTCATCAACTTTAGAATAAAGAAACAGACATGTGTATATTTCAGATTTTCTGATTTCTGATGATTGAGCCAAATAGCACCCCGTAAAATGTTATCCTATGTCACACAGGTGCTAATTTGTGAACCATGTCATCAAAACCATTTGCTTGAAAACTCAGAATCTCACAGCTAATTTGGTTATATTAGTGATTTTACTTACAGTTCATGCATGTATAAAAAACATTACATATACAGCCCAAAAATGGGAAGATAAAAAATAGAAGCAAAAATTCTAAACTGTTTGTTTAACAGTTAATAAATCAACATTACCAATCCAAACCAAAGTCTCTTGTGCTTGATCCAGAACTGTACATATTTTATGAAGGAATAGAGAGATAGATAAGTCTGTCACTAGATGTTTATGGACACATTTCAATATAAGTCAGTCCCAAACCACACAGAACGTTGTCCTCTTCTCCTGTTTTGTGTAGTTAGGTCATGGTGGGCCAGTGCTTTATGGTTTGTGTATTTTGAGATCAGAGGAAAATGGCTTCCCTGAATAAATCATCAGCACATTTGCGAGCCATCATCATCACCAGCACACACAGGGAGATGAGAGCCACATCGCCCCAGATATATTACCCAGAATGCTTTTCAACTAGGCAACTAATTAGCAGAAGAAAGGTCAAGTAAAAGCAGAGTGTGATTAGAGAGAAAAAGAGAAAGAGTGGAAAAAAAAGAAATTCTCACATATATTTAGTTGCTTTTGGACTGATGCCAAAAATGCTTTTTTTCCCCCTTTCACCACTAGAGTTGCTAGTAGCCTGGAAACGGTGGCTTTAATATTTAATGAAATGCTTATGTTGCAGCACCTGGACACATCCGCCCAGCTGCCCAACCAGAGTCCTCCCAGGAGGGTCATTACCACAGCCATTTGCAGAGAGGGCAGAGCCCTGGCCTGGGTAGCGTGCATGATGCCAGGCCTCTGGAAGCTAGGCTCACAAAAAAACAGCAGGGGAGGGGGCGGGGAGAGAACTGCTGCTGAGACCAGTGTAAAGAGGTGTGTGTGTGTGTGTGTGTGTGAGAGAGAGACAGAGTGCATAAGTGAGTGAAAGACAGTGAGTCGAAAGTGAGAAAAAGATTGAGAGGGTGTAGGACATGATGATGCAGCATGGGGCCAGTGTATTCCCAGAAAGCTCAGTAGCTAGTAAAGCCTGAGGCTTCTCTCCTGGCATCTAAACACCACAGTGGACCTGCAGGGGGACATTTGGTTTGCTTTTCTGCCAACACAAGAAAACATGTGTGATGTTGCCTCGGCTGTAACCTAACACACAGTGAAACGCGCACACACATAACCCCGCTGTTTTGGGGTTGAAACGCGAGAGTACAGATCCTTAGAGGTCATGGAGACGCTTGCACTCATGAGCCCTGCCTTGGCAGATACACACCCACACACACACACACACACACACACACACACACACACACACACAGACAGACAGACAGACAGACACGTCCCAGGGTAAGTGAACCCTCAGTCTAATGGAGCTTAATTACTCCCACCACATCCATCACGGCTCCAGTAGGAGCCCACAGTATTTTATCACCACTTTTAGGGGTTATTAGTACAAATACACTGTCACACTGCATTACCAGAGGAGCGCTTTAGGTGCCATCCCTCTCGAACATTCATTAAAATCTCTATCAATATCTATCAGCGGCCGCTTTCCCTTCGCCCTCTCCACCGCTCCCATTAGAGAAGGCAGAGCAACTCTTCCCCCTTGCCCGGCCGGCAGCCGACGCACCGCACACCTCTGAAAGTTTTCACTCCATTTATGGCCCCGCTCTTCCGCCCATCGCCTGGCGATTGATGGAGACGGCGGCTGGCAAGGACACCGGCTGCACAGGCTTTAAGAGACCACGTCCTGAGGAACATGAACCAGATGACGACTTTTAGGGGAAGCAGAGCACATTATTCACTTGGCACCATTACCAACTGGACAAAGGTGAGAGGATTAAGAAAGATCCTGCTTTTGGCAAATGTTTCCAGAGAAAGGGACATTTTGAAGTTCTGGAGACAGAACTAAGTGGGGCATCCATCACATATCGTCGGACACCAATTCACAGGCATTACAGTATCAGAAGTGACATTCTGACAGGGTCTAATGGATCGTTATGGTTAAGGCTTTCGGACAATGTTGGCAGTGGAGCTACTTCCCATAACTGAATGGGTGACTGTATAGCAGTTGTACCCTAATAGCTTCCAACGGATAGACAGGGTGGTTGAAAAAGCCTGACACCCCTGAAGTGGCAGCTGTTGAGTATAGAGGGGGCAGGCTGATGCCTCTGAATGTTATTTCCAGGTAAATGCACACAGCTTGGGGCCCTAAGTGGCACAATTAGTGTCCTTACATTTCTGTTTACATATAGGACCAAACACACAGCTGGTGCTGTTACCTTTCAGATGTTCTCCAACCCTCCACATACAAGTTGTACTATTACACCGTCAGGGCCAGCTTTCCGTTGGCGTCCATTCCCCGATCTAGACCACCATCCGATCGAGTTCCTTCATGTTTGAGAAGATAAAACTGCAGGACTCCCCCTCTGACCAGGTGCCTGTTTATTCTACTTTAATTTTATTTTATTTTTTCCAGCCGTGATATAAAAATCTATAAGCGTAATCCCCCTAGCTCTCGTTATCCTGTTGAACATATTTTATAGTGAAATAAAAAGGCAGCGTAATGAACGCTGGAATTTGACCCCTGCTGCTACGGCGATGCAGAGGTCAGGGAAATTAATTTTACTGACTGTTGAGTAGGAAAGATGGAGAAAGGGAGACCGAGAAAAAGATAGACAGAGAAAATGCAAACAATAAAAATCATGTAACGCTATGAACCTCTTTTTACAAGTTTCACCAGGCGATGCATATCAGAATTTCAAATATTCATCACCACGCTACATTTTTCTCTGCCTGTATGGTAGAAATAGAATCCGCTGTACACATATTATCATAAGTAAATATGATGCTGTATTTCAAATCTTATTGCCGAACATAGGGTTTATTTAAGGAGTAGAACTACTTATCTGCTACAAAGATGTACATATACATCTTAGTAGCAGATGTCAACCAAAATACGTTATTTTTATTTTTTTTACATAAAAAAATATGGATTAAAAAGATCATGCCAAGAAGAAGAAAAAAGTATGTTTCACTTCACACCAGTCAGATAGGTCAAAAGACAAACCAATCAATGGCCTTTCTGGATGATAATAAACAATATGCTTTCTGAGGGCCCAACAGCAACATGTGTATAGCACATGAATACAATACCAACTTATGTCTTCAACTACAAAGGACTTCAAACATATGCTTGAAGACACTTCTAGAGTGGGTGCATCGGGGGAGAATAGGAAATCTATTTTTGTGTTTTTGGGCGATTGCAATTTTAAATACCCTGCTCTGATCTGAGGCACATTGCGGAACTCAGCTGAACAACGGGCCAATGTGGGGTTATGGGTAATAAAACGAGCAACTAAAACACAGCAGTGACTAAAACACAGACAAAGCTAAATTGTGCTGTAATGGGAACATGTTCACCAAGCAATGATATAGGGGAGCTTTTGATTCAAAATAACTGTCTGCTTTAAAATGAGATACGTTGCTGATGGTAAAAAAAAATACCTTTGTGATCAATTAAACCAACCAGCCAAAACAATCAAATAATATACAGGATAAATTATGCCATCCTACAAATCTAAGGCTTATTGTCTGGGCACGGTGCCAATGCACAAACTGCTTTTGTTATGCAAAATAGTTGAAATAAGTCTATATACTTTTGGTAACGAAAACAACATCCTAGTAGCTACTGACACACTTTGTGCTGTGCTAGGGTGCTACTGTGTGTGTCTACATGTCCTCTCAGGTATTGTCAAGCAGCTGGGCTGCATCTCAGCAGAGCATTCGGCGTGTGAAAAAGACACGCCAGGAGAGGAAGAGGAGGAGGATGAGGAGGAGTGGCGAGGAAGAAGAGGGAGAACCTCTGGCCGCCTGCCACTCAATCTAGGCACCTTCCTAAGCAGGGCAGAAAATCAAACACGCAGGGAAAGAATTAAATAAAAGAGAGAAAGAAAAATGATTTCTTATAAATAGCAGGGCTAGCCAGAAGGCAGGGGAAATGAGAGCAGCGAGCGCTGGAGAGGAGCTTGAGCTTGACACGGGGCTTAAAATTGAGAGGGGGCGGAAAGAGGGACCTACTGCGCGAAAATGTCTCCAACCAAAGCACGGATTAGTGTTCCAGCCTTCTCGACTGCCAAGATCCGACAGAACAACTAATCACCTTCCACAGCTTTTTTTTCTCGTCTTCTGCTTCCCTTCTTTCTCCCCTGCTCTTTAAAGTATCATTTCTCCCTCACCGTCATTATGCTTAAAATTAAGCAGAGAATGTTCTGCCAGGGCCGATTAGACACATCAGACTATCTGGGCACTGTGAGGTACTGCCACTGTAGCTACTGCTGGGTGTTAGTCACCGTCTGTCTGTCTGTCTGTCTGTCTGTCTGTCTGTCAGTCTGTTGTGCTAGAAGGCACAGAGGGCTGCAACCCCAAAGGGATCTATCTACATAGAGGTGTTGCAGAAAAATGATCTCTCCCTCTATCCCTCTCCCTGTTTCCAATCCATCCTTCACTCCCTTTCCTTCCATTTTTTCTGGCGATCTATCCCTTCCTCATCAGCCACTTCCCCTAAAATGATGGCGGAGGCGACAAGAAACCCTGCAAAAACCACAGAAACAAGACACAGTGATCACACAAAGATCAGAAGGACAGAAGCCATTAAGCTGAGTTCTCCCCTGGTTGGTGTGAAACATTTCAGAGCACAGCGAGTAAAGGAACCACTTCATAAACAGATGCCGGGCATACGATCTCACCAGGGCAGTGTGAATACATTTCAGTTATAAATACTCCTGTATGCATAGGTGCAAGCAAATGTAATTAGACACTGCAACGGAAAACCGACTTGTGTTGCTCTCTCTGCATATTTTGTTCACAAATAATGTGAACTACAAAGGCAGATTGTGCCTGCATATTCATTTACAAAATAACAGTTTGCTGATACGACTGAGGCATGTGATAATCAATTAGCGAAATGTTAGACAAAAACCAAGCTGCTTTTTTGGGTGTTCTGTTTTTGAGAAGACGCTAAATGTTGACTTCAGCAAAACTCTTTCGGCCCTGAATATGCATTCCACATTAGCCCAGATAATAAGATATACAAAGATGAAACAGGAGTTAGATTGGTAATGAGTTAGTTTCGAGTGTTGTTCGGCAGTAAAAAATATTTGTTTTACAGAATAAAAAAGGGGTTTCTAAATGCTCCTTCTATTGTTTGTGCTGTTTCTAAACAGACAATTGTAAACAAGTTGTTGCCTCAAACATGTATCAGAATACAAAATACAGTCAGAAAAATTGAAGTAAAAAATTTGGAGACACTGATGACCAATACAGTACACAAAATGTGTAGACTTGGACATTCTGTGTTGGATCTATTTTTTGCATGCAATATTTATTCAATACAGAAGGCAAAATAGTTTCAATACACATCACTCGAGCCAAAGAAATTGATGCATTTCAATGTGTCCACCTATGTGTTCTTGCAAGGCAGGAACTGACAGACAAATGAAATGATCACTTGCATACGTTCTAGAAATATGCAAGTAATTTACCGTTAAATTCCATAACAGGAAAGTCTAATTGTACAGCATGTTCAATGTAATTGAAATGTTCTACATGTACAGCGCTGTTACACATTTCCATTACATTATCCACTTGTTCTGTGGTAATACAGTAGGTATCTATTGAACTGCAAAGAATAGCATTAGCTAGAGTATTAACATTATTAATAATACTATTGATAATGGATATTATGGATTATTGAATTCCATAAATCAACAATAAAATTGTTATTATTAGTATTATCATCATCATTATTTACATTAAAATAATATCACAAATATTGTACAATGTAGCCTGATGCTTGAGTGCAGATAACCTAGAGGTTTCCGAAATACCAATCCACTGAACATTCTCTCAGTGCCAGGGCACCTTGCCCTCTGCTGGCCATTCATTGAACTAACACTGACCCTGGCACCGTGTTTCCAATAGGCAGCCGCTGGCAGGGAACAAAGGCAGAGCACCGTGCCAAAGAGGGCTATCACACCACCCAGGGGGAGGGGTGGTGGAGGGGACAGGCCCTGTGGGTTACGGGCTTCATGGTGCAGTGTGCACCGATGGTCTCTCTCATCCGAATGGACTATGGAAACTATTTCCCTGGGACGACTAACGGGGCATGATGGGCATCCTGACAACAATTCTCACCTATATGTTTTGCCACACGATACACAACTGTATCAAAGGTAACTGCTCTGACCTGATTGCGTTGTGGTTTGTATACCGAGATTTTTGGAGATAGCTGACGTTTCTCAGAGCTCCCATTAACAACAATAGTACAGATGATGACATCAAAATAATGAAATCTAAATATGAATTCCACTAAACTGAAAACCACAAACTCTGAATTGTAAGTAAAGCAATTTAAGGGGGTTAGTTTCACATCCAGACGTCCTTGGCAAAGTCCCAGCCAGGCAGCCGAGACGGTTTCAGGAGGAAGAGAGTGGCACATTTAATTTCCCTTTTGTTTTGATTCGGCTTCCACGCCAAGGCAAGGTCTTTCATAATGACACCTTGACTGTGAAGAACTTCATCCCAAGCCTCGCTATCTCCGCCATGTGACAAGGCGCTGCTTTGTTGCCAGGAGAGTGGAAGGCGCTTTGAACTGCAGACTGACAGCGCGGGGGAAGCAGTTCCAAGCGTAAATGTAAATTATTGTTACTTACACGTTTAACCCGACACCTACAATCCCATTCAGGACCCTGAACAGGAATTCTGACATCATGTTGCCCTCTTTTGGTCGGCATGTGCAACTGCAACGTCTCAATGCAACATGCCCCTTACCTCAACATTCAGGATGCCGGTATGAGATGCCCATACAAATAAATGGATTAATTAACTAAAGCAAGTGATGACAGATCAAGCTGAACATTTCAACTGAAGTAGATTGAAGTTCGAATAAAAGAGAAACACTCCATTGCGTTTAGGATGCTCACCGATTAATAAAATACAAATTATTCAATTTTGGTTCACCTGAAATAAGACCATTAACACAATAGGAATTATGCATTATGTTCCACCAGTCACAACTAATGAGTGTATTACCTTCCTGTTATAGTATTCATACATGTATCTCTACACAACTCATGGACAGTCTGGGTGTTAATAGACAAACAACCAGCAACAATTTCCCAGCAGCCGTGACATCAGACTAGATGACAATACAGTCAAAAGTCCCCATCTCTTCACTTATTCCTTCTCTTGCTCAGACTTTCTGTATCTCTAATTTCCTAACCCCACCCACTTCACTCCCTTCGCATCACTATCCCAACTCACCTCCCTCTCTCCTCCCAGCAGATCCCTGCGTCCAGGATTCACCTCGACTCCTTCAGTCCCTGTCTAGAATCCATCTCCTCTCCACCTTCTGCAAAGAGAAAACATGAAGGCGGACTGTGAGTCTCTTGGTATTCTTTCCCACCGTTGCTACAGTCTGTTTACCTCCCTGGGTCCTTCCTTGCCTTCCCTAGTGAGAAGTGGGTAGTTTATTGAGTAATCTCCCCAACTGCAGATCTAAATAAAGGTGCTCTTCAAATTACATTACATGTCAGACAGACTGGTGCAATGGAAGGAATGTAAGTGTGATTTGAGCACGGCACAATAGTCAGCAATGGGGAAAAAAATGTGTGTTTGATGACGGATTTCCCTTTAGAGAATTACTGTTGTTCTATTCCATGAAACCAGGAGGAAGACACCTTCAGTCATTACAACGGAGCTCGAGGATCTGACTTTTGCCTCAGAAATTAGACAATGTTTAAACTTGAACATTTTCTTTTTTATGGGTGGAGCATTTTAACATGCTAACACAGAATCGAAATGAGTTGCAGAGAGTGCCAATAGGCAAACCTCCAAGTAATTTAGCCCAGACGCATCACAAGCTGAATCGATAAGCCTCTCGCAGCATATCATTATTGGAATAAGTATTATAATTACTTAGGTTATGCATTTTGTCTTAATATGAGGGTAATATTATATGTAATTCAATTCCTATTGAAAAGACAAAATAAGATTGCAAATACATATCTTATGAAAATCTATTCCAGGTGGATATTCCAATATCGCCCAAGTAACGTCCTGTGTTTTTTTTTGCTTTCTTAACAACCAATCATTCATTGCATTCATCTGGAAAAAATATATAAATATATCAACATATTTCACAGTGCCCCTGTCTGACGAAAAACAATATGGATTTGTATTTCCTTGCAAACAATTTTAATAAAAAGCTATTGATCAGCAATCGAGCGGCTAGCCTGTGGACCCGGAGCACAGACCCCAGTGAGTCTAGATCATTATGTCCTCAACTGCTGGGTTCATTCACACAAATTTGGTCAATAATCTTCTGGCACGCTTCGGGCTCCGTTACTGCCATGTCTCCACACTGTTCCCAGTTCTGATGGAGGGCCCGTGTTCAACAAAAACCTCTACAGTACGCATGGTTTCCTAGGAAGAATATACAAAAATGCAGCATGTTGTGACTGTTGAATTTGCTTTCTTATTTATCTCTTCTGCTTTTTGAAAAGATGGCTCGTATTAAATATGCGCTGGAATTATAAATGCACATTGCTAATTGGATTCCCTGGATTCCCTGTCTATCATATTTCATTGAATAGTAGTTGTACTTTCACTTGGCTCGGTCTTATGCAGAGACAAAAAGAGAATTCAAAAGGAAACTACATACATCTAAACTTTATATGGCTACGAGCAAAACCTCAGCATACCACAGAGAGCAAACTCAATCAATCCACAAAACAGACACACAAAATAACTGAATTCACACTCCAATTCAGAAAGAATAGCCTCTTATTTAATATAGACTCCGCAAGCTTTTGGATCGTGTGTACCCACCTGCACACACACCACTTGCAGTAGTGTGCACATACACACAGACACACACACAAAGGACGCACACACACACAAAGCACACCGACACACACAAACGTTTGAGTAGGTATCAAAGCCTTGGCGCACCAAGACAGTTTTAATTATCAGGTACCGTCCTTATGCTATGATTTCAATTTTAGCAAAATGTGGTAATGATATTCAAAATGCCTGCTGGCAACTCCAGCTCTTTCTCTCCCGTCTTTTCTCTTCTTTCCATGAAAATGAATACTTCAGTACAGTTTATAGGCTTATTTATCCTCCAGTCACTTTGTAAAATCTTTATTCTAGTGAACATATCTTTTAAATGCGAGACTCGCTGGAGAAATGGCAATAAAGGTTTGGAGGGGGATCAATGCAGAATGTATTAGTCTGCACTACAGAAACCGACTTTAATAATAAAAGAATTGATCCATTAAAGTGAACCTTACTCTGTTCCAGAATAGGAGAGGTTGGTCCACTCTTCACTTGACTTGTGCCTATTTGTGGACAATCACTATATTTCACTGTTAGAAAAATGGAATGAAGCACACATTAATTTTGGAAAGCATTTTTATGGGACCTTGCAGTATCGCGGCATCTTTGTGATCAGTGGTGTCATTTCTTTTTTTGCCCGATATCGTTCAACAAAATACTTTACTAATATATTTTGGATGGTACGTTTTAAATGTAAAAGCCTCGTCTCGCCAGCACAGCTACTTACAAACTGTGGAGAATTAAGAAGTAAATTAATACATTTGATTAACATATTAGACTGCACAATATAGATCATATTTATATGGGATATACGCATCATATTTGCATTGTGATATTTCAAAAGACAGGCCTAAAAGCTGTATTTCATAACCAGTAGTGCTGTTGAAGATCATTGAGCACAGAAAAATTAATAATAATCACTTGACAATAGTAACACTTGCCATGGTAACAAACTTGGATGTGGAAACCTACGTAGCTCACTAGCCACTGTAATCACCAGGGAGGGCAAAATGGTCCATCACACACACTGGAACAATCTAAAGTGTTAATGACAAGCCTACTATCCTAATCAAGGGGACCTTCTATATCCATATAGAAACATCCTCTTACCACCTGGGAACCTCGTGATTATTGAATGACTGATATTAAATCCCTCATGTGTTTTAGGGGATGCGTACACGTTAGCTTCCGGAGAGGTCTCCAACGTTGCAATTGCAAGCAACCGATTTTGTTTAGCTTTCAACTCGAAACATGGTTTTCGATATGCAGGCCCCTGCAACTTTCCCCCAGGTCCTTTGTAACGCACTGTAATGTTTTCTGCCAATATTTGAGGATACAGTAAAACGGTACAGAAAACATCCACGACATTATCAGTTTCATAAGAAATGAACAAAAATAGGAAATAGAATGTTCAGGATGCATGTTAATGATTGAACCACATCAGAATACCATTTTTCAATGTCTGGAAGGAAACCTTTATATGCGTAGTATCTTTAATTGCTCATCGAGTCCAGAGATACAGGGATGTGCAGGTCTGGTCTTGGTTCCATGAAGCTGCCTGCACCTCACTTCAAAACAAAGTAGGCAATAAAAACTTTTTGAAGACAAATGATGACTTATTTTTTAAATACTTCCATGTAAGCCTGCATTGCCAAAGGTTTTGGAGAAAGTTGAAAGTGTATATATATCATCCCACAATATGGGTATATATCATTAGACAACAACACACAAGGTGACAGACAAATGCTCATGCATCACCAAGAGACAGGCCTAATCCACAGGAAATTAATTGCCAGATATTGTTAGGCTCTGCTTTTTAAGCCAATAACGGCTAAACAGGGGCGGGGTAATGTCAATGTTAGCGTTTATTAGTTAGTATTTTATCTGGGTGCTGGTGGTGTCTGATCCTTGTTAGATTTGTTTATGACAGTTTCGCGGTCGAACGTGTGACAATTGCATTTTCTCTCAGAATTGTTTGGCGAGCTGTTCTTAAGTGGGACGCGAGCTGCTGGTGCCTGGCGATCGACCGGTTGGAGACCCCTGGTTTAGAGCAAATAATGAGGGTGAGAAATGCTGACTGCTGAGATTCAGAAAAAATAGATTTTTACCGCAGACTGGATGTCATTTCACTCCGTCCATAATCATAATGTTGGCACTGTACCACCTGGACACTTCTTAGAGATGTTAACCTTCATGTTTCATTACGTATAACCACCCACTTATTTGTGAACAGAAAAAATACTGTGCTGACCAATAAAGAGAAACAAAAAGCAACAAACAAAGCAACAACACAAAACCAGAACGGTTCACACTCAAGGGCGCAGGTTGATTGATAAAACAGATTAGAGAAGCCTAACTTTCCGTGGTTTGGTTCCCTATTTCAGCTCAACAGTTATTGACATGTTCCTAAGCCTCCGTCAGCTCAATCAAGCCGTCTCCTATTCCCCCCCTGGGATGATAACCCTTACCCTCTGTAATACCCCCTCCCAGGGATAACCCTTACCCTCTGTAATACCCCCTCCCAGGGATAACCCTTACCCTCCGTAATTCCCCCTCCCAGGGATAACCCTTACCCTCTGTAATACCCCCTCCCAGGGATAACCCCTACCCTCCGTAATTCCCCTCCCAGGGATAACCCTTACCCTCCGTAATACCCCCTCCCAGGGATAACTCTTACCCTCTGATATATCCCCCTCCCAGGGATAACCCTTACCCTCTGATATATCCCCCTCCCAGGGATAACCCCTACCCTCTGATATATCCCCCTCCCAGGGATAAC
>JACXGJ010006499.1:0-34133 GCA_016801105.1 Esox niger | reverse complement strand
ATTTGTAGATGACAACAAGCTGGTATTGACAACTATAGTTATGAAAGTTGTGTAGTCTCTCTGATGTCTTATTGACACCCCCCCCCCCCCCCCAAAATCTATTAATCTGTTTCTGGCCTTTTGTGTGTTAGTATGTCACACATGATGTCTTACCATAGAAGCAGCGTTTTCAAAATTACCCTGATTGGCCTAGGGGGGGCGCTGTGGTCATTAACTGATTTCTGACAATACTGAAAGGATTTCAATGAAACGAAATGGCTGGCTTGATGTCACCTGAACTTGCTGAAATGTACTGCTGAGGGGCATCAGGTGTTCGTTGAAATGTTCCCATTAATGGGTGTTTCTTCATTTGTTGACCACATGGTTACTCTTGCCTTTGTTTGTCTACTGTCTCATTTCAGTGAGCAACCTGGCAGGAAAGCTGAATGCCTCCGACACTAAGTGTCTGCTTCCTGCCTTCAGCTACCTGTACTGCAGTCTACACCTGGCCCCCCCTCACTGCACTGACACAGGTCGCTCATTCTGCCACCCTGACCGTTCTCACACCGATTCGGGAGCAGTCTCTGTTCACTTTCTGACCCGTCACTCACTGTTTTCCTGCGATTGACGGTCACAATCCTGCATAGTACTCTCTCAAAAATGCTGGTTTAAAACACCATGTAAATTATTATTATGCAATCCAAGATAGTTTGTTTACACAGTTTGGAATAGGTCAAGGTTTTTAAATAATGCGAATGAATCAACATAGGTACTGGAGCTTTTCAGACTAGAGCTCTGATCTGGACAGGAGCCCATGGGCACTGGAGCTTTTCAGACCAGAGCTCTGATCTGGACAGGAGCCCATGGGCACTGGAGCTTTTCAGACCAGAGCTCTGATCTGGACAGGAGCCCATGGGCAATGGAGCTTTTCAGACCAGAGCTCTGATCTGGACAGGAGCCCATGGGCACTGGAGCTTTTCAGACCAGAGCTCTGATCTGGACAGGAGCCCATGGGCACTGGAGCTTTTCAGACCAGAGCTCTGATCAGAGCACAGATCCACAGAAGCTACATGTGACTTGATGTCGTTATCCAGTGACCAAGTTATTAGCCCAGTTAGAGCTTAGGTACTGGTTAGCAAAGAGGGAGTTTCTGCTTTCATATAGGGACAGCTGAAAGGGTCACTCGGTTTCCTTGGCACTAACAAGTATAGCAAAACCAATACAGCCCCACACACAAAGTTGGTAGTGGTGTTTGTGTTTTATATATTGGATAATATCTTGAGTGAGAGGTCTGTTTATGGTTTTCTCCACAGCTGTGTCCATGTTGCTTTGTAACACTGGACTGATGAACCAGCTGCAGGCGACTCTGCACCCAGCCTCCCTCTCTCCTTCCCCCTCTGGTCCGTCTGCCCTGCAGTGCTGCTCCCATCTGCTGGTGTCCTCCTTGATTACTCTGCAACACACTCACTCTGCTCAGGTCCCTGTTTTCTGTCACTCAAAACTCCTGAAGGCTACAGTGGAACAGTGAATACAGAACTTAAAGCAAATGAATAAGAGTTCTTGGTCTTCTTGCAGGAAGGAGTGTTATTGAACAGACATTGCTGTTCCCTTTTTTATATCTCCAGGTCCATAGAAGCATCTCATTGGACTTGGACAGCGTGGTGCAGGCACTGTTCTTCAGGAAGAACACGACAGACAGCCTCTTACTGGGTGAGGACGACACTGCAGCACTCCAAGCAGAGCAGCCGTTCTCACCGGCTTTCATTCTGTTACGTGCCTTTCATCCAACAGCTGGGATATTAACGGCCATGTGGTTCTGTCTCCTTTCTGTACGTGTGAGTGGGCTGCAAGGGTCAGGGTGATCTGTGGACTCTGCTCCTCTACCGCCTCCTCCTCCCTCTCTCCCACTCACTATCTGCTATGGCTAATTGTCTGTTCTCTCTCTGGGAGGAGTCTGATACAGCAGTGTACATAACAGCAGCTGCCTCCCTCCCTTCTTCATCTTCATCTTTTTATTTTCATATGTCTTTGACTCCAGCTGAGCTGTCATCCCCGGCTGACCTTTGTTTGACCTTGTCTTTCCTTTTCTGTCATCTCCAGCTGACAGATATTAGACATTGTCTCTCTCCTCTGTCTTACCAGTCATTCTCTTCAGTCATCTTCTCGCCCTCCGTCCATCACCATAACACTCTGTCTTCACTCATTGTGAATGTGTTGTGTGTCCCCCACTCCCCTCTTTCCTCCACACAGCTAGTTCCCTAAGGCTGCTGCAGGCTGTTCTGGATGTTGACCTGGAGTCTCCAGTGCTGTGTGTGAGTGGGGGCCCCAGTGCAGGAAACAGGCCCCTGGGGGACACAGACAGCTCTCTGTACCCGCTGGGCTCCCACAGGGCCCATTGCCTCGTCACTGCACTTTATGGCCTCCTGCTGCAGGTAACAGACAGACACACACACACACACACACACACACATCCCAGTACCACGGTTCCAGATGGGATTATTGTTTTGCTGAGAGCATCCCTGACTGGGCACGTGGATGTTCTATTCATGAAAAATAGCATTCAAGTGTCCTGTTTGTGTTAAGCTCTGTTTCTATTCCTCTGCGGTTCAGTCTACTCCGCATTTATAGTCAGTAAAATGGTGTTAATGTCAGTGATATGGTAATAAACCCACTCCATAAATACAGTGTGTAGTTACTGTCATCACTTAATGACTGTGTCGGAGCTTATAAAAACTGCGTGAAGCATCTTGGCCTCCCTGTCTCTCCTGATGTCTACAGTGCCGCCTGTTCCTTCTTTACTGCCGTGCTGTCTGGGCTGTGCATGTGAACGGATGCTTTAAATGCTGATTCCCTCCCTGCGTGGAAGTCTAGGTGTTGTAAAAGCACCCTGTGGCAATCAGTCAGTGCAGCCGTCCCATATCAGTGACTGTTCTATCCAGCGGAGCTCCTCCAGGTCTTCTGCACCGGGACACACTAAGCCCGTGATGAGTCTGTACTGCCTCCAGGATTACAGAGGAACTCTCTGTGGTCCTCCTTTTGAGACTCATCTGCCCTACTTCGGTGTCTTGACATGCTAGTCCGTAGTTGCTCCCTCACTGTGGGCTGTAGTCTGGGAGGATCACACTGATCCATTTTTCTGTATTGTTTTCAATTTTTTCATCCCTCTCTTTGGCCTAATAGCTTTTCTCCCCCTCCTCTATCCATGTCTCTTTCTTGCAAAATGTCTCTCTGGCCTCCTTCCAGAAGCAGGAGATGTTGCTCAATGTGACAGTCAACTGCCTGGGGTCTCTGTTGGGGTTTCTGCAAAGGAGGAGCCAATATACAGGTACCAGATCAGACAGTGTATGTGCATGTTTCCGTCTTGTTGTATTTTCATGTTTCAGTCAGTGTATTCATCACCCTGACGATTCTCCCCTCTTTGGCCAGCCCAGCATGTGGTGTGTCAGCCCTGGACTCGCTACCTGCTGGACACCCTGCTCAACTCTGGAGACAGCTGCCTGTTGCACCCTGCCACACTCAGCCTCCTCACTTTGGTTAGACTGGCCTCATTCTCCACCACACTGGTTAGACTGGCCTCACTTACCCTAACACTGGTTAGACTGGCCTCACTTACCCTAACACTGGTTAGACTGGCCTCACTTACCCTAACACTGGTTAGACTGGCCTCACTTACCCTCACACTAGTTAGACTGGCCTCACTTACCCTCACACTGGTTAGACTGGCCTCACTTACCCTCACACTGGTTAGACTGGCCTCACCCTAACACTGGTTAGACTGGCCTCATTCTCCACCACACTGGTCAGACTGGCCTCACACTGGTCAGACTGGCCTCATTCTCCACCACACTGGTAAGACTGGCCTCACACTGGTTAAACTGGCCTCACACTGGTTAGACTGGCCTCACCCTCACACTGGTTAGACTGGCATCACTTACCCTCAAACTGGTTAGACTGGCCTCATTCTCCATCACACTGGTTAGACTGGACTCACTCAACCTCTCACTTGTTAGACTGGCTTCATTCAACCTCACACTGGTTAGACTGGCCTCACCCTCACACTGGTTAGACTGGACTCACTCAACCTCACACTGGTTAGACTGGCTTCACTCATCCTCACACTGGTTAGACTGGCCACACTCACCCAGTAGTTCTTTGAAGTAGCAAAGGGGACATTGTGATATGTATTTGATGAGGCATTTGATACCAACCCATATCTTTCTTCTGCAGCTGTTTCGGTATGGCAGTAGTGTGGTGGTGTGGGATCCGGACCTGTGTCAGGTGCTGGATGCAGTGGACAGGAGAGGCCTGAAGGAGCTGGGAGTGAACACAGCACAGGCCCTGAGACAGCTGTTCACACAGGTACATTACACAGCTTCCAAGGTGAACCCTGTTCACTTGGTCACCACTCCTGGCTGGATTCCTGTGTGGTTGCATTGAACCTAGAGACAGTGTTGTAATCGTCTACACAGACCTGTGTCTGTCCCTTAGTTGTACCGTGTCACGTGACAGATCGGGAATGCAATATTAATGTCTCTGCACTGGGAGGCCCGTGCTGTCTTCACTTGTCATGTGATAGTGTCGTGTCAGCCCTCCCTTTGTGACTGAGCTGTGGTGTGTATGTACGTTTTCCTGGGTACGTGTGCCTGGGTGCGTGCGCGCGTGTGTGTATGTGCGTGTGTTAGACCCATTGACTCCGAGGCTAGCGGGGGTGAATCTACTCCAGCAGTGTGCTCTTCGGTAGCTTGTCATATCAGAGCTGGTATTATATGAGACTGTCCTGTCATGATTTCTGGCACCTGCTGCCTCACAGAGCTTGTAGCCTGCTGTTACCACTCCAGTAGTCTCTCTTCCTCTTTGTCTTTTTTCCTTTGTCTGTTCCTCAGCTCCAATGCAGTGTAATCCACCCTCCTCCTACCGAGCACAACCTACTGAGGGCCAAAACCCTGGTAAAGTCACTGAGCTCACTTCCTCACGCCAGCATCTGCAATCTTCCCACCAGCATTCTGTATCCTACACACAACAGACAATGCACTAAGTGCTAGAACCTTTTTTTTCCAGAACCTAAGTGTTTTTCCAGGAGCTGACAAAGCACTAGTTTTATTGATTTGTTCAGACCAATGGCAAAATCTGTTGTGTGATGCATTTCACATCATCTGTTTTAAAATGTGCTTCATATGTTTCAGTTATGTCAGGGGTATAATTTCGTCTTAATGAGCAAAGTGTATTACCATGCTCCTACCTGTCTCTCCTTAACAATATTTGTTCAGGCGTGTTGGAGAGCTTTCTGTCTGCCTGTCAGACTTCACCGTGAAGACACATGGGCACACTGGTTCTCAGTCATAGACTTTTGTTTCTTAAATATTTGTATTAATATATTCATGGCTGTTAACATTTCTGAATGGGTGCATCCGTTTTCCAGATAAAGGAATGGACTGAGCTCTGTATTTGGAGTCGGTTAAGTGTCATGTTTTGTTGTGTGACGTTTATAAAGACTGTTTAGAAAAAGAGCCGTTGTATGTGTTGTAATGTAAGTAGAAATATCAGATAATCTGATTGATTATTCATTTGGAATCTCACAGGTTCACCTATCGACGGGATGCTTTCGTGAAACGCGGGAGGGGGATTGATTTACCGCGTACCACGGCTTGTGTGCCGCTCTAAAATCTCCGTCTGGAAACGACCTCATCTGTCTAATCGGTGTCTGTCACTCGTCCAAGCATAGCTAGCCAGTGTGATCGTGGCACTGGCTGAGTGGAGCAAGCGACTACTGCTGTATGTAAATCAACATTTACAACGCGATATTGTCACCTGAAGATTGTAGCAAATACTCGGCCACGGATGCCTCCATCTTTACGAGAAAAAAGTCACTCTACATACATTTCAAATTCCAAGATTGTATCGTGCTATTTCTTACTTCAAGGTAAGTAAACTGCGAGTTTCTTATGTCCAAGACCACTGCTGACAGTAGTACTGTATGTAGGAAACGAAATGAATGCGTGCATTGGAATACAGATGCATTGGCATCGTGATTCAATTTTCGATGATCTGGTGTTACCAAAACGTGGTTTAATGAAACATCGTTTCATCAGCTATAAAGCTACAATTTCATAACTGTTTAGAGGTTTAGGTAAAATTTTTGACATCAGCCGACAACACATATGAGTGGCTTACCTCTCTTCCTTGAAATGCTGTCTGAAAAAATAAGGTTTACGCTAATTGATTACTTTCCAAGTCCATCGTATGCAAACGACATGCAAAACATCTGTCAGAGTGCAAAAAATAGTTATAGTAATTCTTTTCATTTGCAGTTTTAAACCTTTATTAGCCAAACACATTGCAGTTAAGGTGCATGGTATGTCCTTAGTATTTGTGCTAACTTGCTATGCCTACGTTAATTCGATAGCCAGTCAGTGTTTCTTTGGTACATATCATCAGCATCCTGACAGCTGAGATCATTGTGATGTATCCCAGTGGACCTTCAAACCCCCAACATTACTATACAAAATAACATAAAACATACATTACCAGACACAGTGTTCGTCTATGATGGTAGAGTAACCTACACAGACTACTGTAGTAGGCCTACTAATTCTCTAATAATGGATGCATCTCTTCGGAGGCATACAGTACATGGGCGTATTAGGAATCTTGTCATTAGTAATAATTGATCTGCTCTCTGGTCCAACTTTTTAAATACCAGCACTGGCATTTTAAAATATGAGACCAGTTGATAGAGAAGTGTTAATAAATTGTTCATTTTACCATTGCCACACTAATCGTAATTAGAGTAACTGCAAATATTGACCACTAAATGTTGCTAGGATATCTATATATTCATCACATAACAAACACACTTTAAAGGTTTAATGGTACTAAGTACAGTACTCAAAAAGCTGAATCAGAAAGCTGAACTCCTAATTGAACATGTAACAGTTTTCTGCTGCTCTATACTGATGGCAAATATGGGGGAAAGAAATGCTGCTTAAAGTGTCTGGGGCAGTTTAGACAAATGCCCCATTATTTAAATATCTTTTATAGAAAATCCCTAATATATTTGTCAGAAGATCTACTGCTTGCAAAACACACTGTCTGAATTGTAAAGCATTGTTGTATTCTAATTGGCTAGTCTAACCAAACAAGGTCCTGTAAAACCATTGCTTCCGTCAGTGTAAGCTGAGTTCAGAATACAGTAGGAATATGGTGAGAAAATGCTGAAAATATGTTAAAATCAAGTCACCTTTTCACTCACAACCCTGAATCTTCCTCTCTATCTGATGCTGCCTGTCTTTAGGCCTAACTTTGTTGCATCTTAGAAAAGCAAAATGAAATATTCAGCAGCAAATCTGTTGCCCCCCCTAGGGTCTCTCTTATCCCACTCCCTCTCGTCTTCCACCTGCCTCTCCAATCGCCCCCTCTCCCTTGCCATTCTCCCTCTTTTTTTTCTCTGATAACATCATTGTTTCTGAATTGTACTTTATGTGTGTTCTAATTACACTATTCTGCTCCTTAGACATATTTCCTGCTAATGTTGTTTTAAACTAGTGCTCATCAAATATGTATCAGTCCAATGTCTATTTTTAACATTTTATTTACTTCTGACTATTCTCTCCCTTTCAAATACTGCATATTAACAGAATCGTTAAAAGGATCTTAAGGGAGAGGAATGCTGTATCTGAGGGAATATTGAGGCAACCTGCAGTTTGATAGAGAGAATGCAAGAAAGCTGGCTGGCAAAAAGTCAGCCAGATGTCAAGTGGCCAGTTAATAGGTGTGCACTGGTCACTTGATCATTTGTAAGGTCTTTCCAGGTTCCACCTTGCAAACAAATAGATTTTTTTGGGAAGTCAAAATATGAGTGACATTCGATTATGGCCTATTAAAACAGATTAAAGTGTAACCCATCCCCTCTACATTCTGCACACCTGAACCTTATTTGGTTTGATATTACGATTGGTAGGTACTGTGTCTGAGACAGGATGAGGTCACATTTTTAAACAGGGCCTGAATTTCTGAAGCTAAGTAGAAAGTCTCTAAGCACTTGCCCCTTTCCTTTGGGGAATCTCAGCTGCCCCCTCTGCCCCTGGTTTAGTTCCAGGCATGAACTAAACGCGTGAACTACTCGCTTTGCAGGGTTGATGTTATGAGGGGCATAGAGACTGGTATGGAGATTGAATACAGCCAAAACGTTTGTATTCGCAGCATACAACTCACAAATGTGAGTCATGATCTGTAAATACACAGCATACAATCATATGCAAACAGTGATCCATAAATACACAGCAGCGAATCCATGATAGTAAACCATGATTTGTATATACACAGCATTAAACAAACAAATGCGTATTTAGAAATAAAAAATTCGCGAATGTATTTCGCCATCCACAGACAAACACTACACGAATCCTATTTCAAAAATAGAATTTGTAGAATGCAACCAGATTTGTCAGTGAACACTTTCGTGTTAAAATTCGAATGTGCTTTTGTGGATCAAGTTGTGTGCATGGATAAGTTTTGTGCACATTTTGATAACATTTGTGCACATAATTTGGGCAGTTACGTCCTGGGTGTAGGTCAACTGTCCACAAATGTTAGTCACTCCACTAGTCGACATCACGTAATGCAGTAAAATATATTGTTTACATCTTGCCAATCACCTACTGTGAATACGTAGGGATGTCATCGACTTTTCGGTTTCCACAGAGATGCAACCAACTGTGTCGCATGTACCTAGCTAGCTACGTTTTTTAATAATCACGTTCGCCAGTAAAATACTTTAGTTATGTCACTTTTAGTGGGGGGAAACACTTATATCAGTAGTTGTGACTAATATAGCCATGTAATTTGACAGAAAAGTATTGCAAGTTAGCTAACTACTTACTAATGGTGTACACTGTAACTATGGTTTAAACTTAATAATGGGGGATAAACAACCACAGCGTACGTTTGTTGGCAGTACTCGCTTCTACAGTAGTGTGCTGTCTCGCTAGCTGGCTGTTACAGCATTCCATGTTGGCCAAGACACCTGAAAAATGTTTGGGGAAATATGCAAAACTGGCCATTTTTTACTGTGAAATCGATGCATTCAATTTGATATGTTTAGTGACTGACAAGGGAAAAAGTTAAAAATTATAAAACGTAGCTAGCTAGGTACATCAGGTGTAACAGTGGGTTGTATGTTTGTTGAAACCGAAAAGTAGTTGACGTCATCACTGTGTGCTTAGGTGATTGCCTGGAAGTTACCAAGATGTTCTCCTACATTACGAGACCTGAACTGATCTAAACTCGGAGCGTGACTGCCAAATTTCTTTGCACAAATGCAAACTAATCCACCAACGCAAACTCGACAATTCTAACACGAAAGTGTTGACTGACTAATCTGGTTGCATTTATACAAATGCTATTTTAGAAATATGAGTCAGGTGTTTGTGGGTAGTGTTTTACATCTGTGCATTTTTTACCTTTCCAACTATGCATTTGTAAATGTAATGCGGTGTATGTAACCATGCGGTCATGGTTTATAATCATGGATTCGCTGCTGTGTATTTATGGATTATGGCTTACATGTGTGGATTGTATGCTGTGTTTTACGAATCACAGTTTACATGTGTGAATACAATCATTTTGGCAGTATTCAATCTCCCCTCCCTGGCTTGGGCAGGTGCACTTGTTAGTACACACGTTCGTGATGCTGTTAATCTTAATTTACGGGCTGGGGTGTTGGATTCAGGGTCTGCTTACTGTACCTTGTTTGTTGAGTCTTTTTTTATTGTAGTTATAAATTATCCCTTTATATCAAATACAGCACTTATTTTGTTAAATATCCTTGCAAATTTGAGTAATTATATTGCTAAGTCTCTTTTGGCCCATTTGAATGTAAAGTTATGTATGTGTTTGTGTTGGGAAAGAGGTGTAACTGTATTTCCATGAAGATATCTGATTGGCTGATAGGATACCCTAGTGCCCTCCCATCTTACCAAGATGAACAGAAATTGGGCTATCAAAATCAAATCATTCTTATGACACTATCCAGTTGGCCAGAAGTGCCCTCCCACCCAAAAAGGCTGAATTATGTCTTTCAATAGCAGCTACACAAAAAACATCATTTTAAAAACATCAGAGTGGTATTTCAGCCTTGCAGTGTGGGGATAAGATCAAATAAACAAGTTTCTGACACCAATAGTGCTTTTTACTGACCAGAATTGTTTTATACACTTTATATCCTGTCTGAGACCTACTATAACTGGCTCTCCAAGTTCAGTAACATTTTGTAATCAACATTTAAGATGAAAGCCCTGTTAAACCTCATGCTCTGGTCCTCTGCCCTTTTTGTTATGCGTATTAGAGTGCCTTCCCTTCACGGACCTCTGACCATGATGACCCTGGGTACAGTCCTCCTGGTGGTGGCTGCTTCTGCCTTCTCTGCAGACTCTGACACACACAGACACCGACACGACTCTAACTTGGAGATTTGTATCCTACTGTTGGTGTGTCCGGCACTTGATTTCTCCTTGTAGAAAGTTACTAGAAAATTCCCCTTTGAGGACCCTCATTTGGTGTTTCTGTATTGAAATGTCTGTCAGAACTGCCTCCTGAACCAGTCTCCTCAGACAAGCGTCTGTTTGAGACAAAGCGGAAAGACCAGCTGAATGCTCTGAAGAACCTGGTGGAACTCAACGATATCAACCAGCAGTATAAGATCATTGACATCATGCTGAAGGGCTTGTTTAAGGTACAGTGGCACCGCTCTTTCTTTCTTACATTCCTTCATGCATACCACTTATACAGACCCCCAACAGCTTATCATTAAACATGCTAAGAAATCATGATCTCATAAGGCTAATTGCTAAGGTGTAAATAGCTAATTAGCTTAGCAAAAATAAGACAGGAGTGAAGCTTTCTAGTCCTGATATGCTTGAGACATCGCTAACTGCTGGAGGACAAAAATGCTATGGATCTGTTTTCTGCTCAGGGACACCTACAATAGTCAACCCTCAGTGGGTAATATACATTGTGAGCCTGTCTGTGTTTTGTGAAGGTATTGGAAGACTCGAGGGCAATCCTCATTGCAGCCAACATGCAACCTGATGATCCCTTCCCCATGGATGACAAAATCAAAGAAGGTCAGATAAAGTCCCATCCTAGCCTTTCTCGGTCTTGCTCTCTCCTACCGCTGACGCGATGCTAATCTTGTTTGTCACCATCTCCTTTTGTCTACTCTGCCACCTGCATCGGCCCCCTCCTCCCCTGTTCCTTCTATACGCCTCTTCCAAGTTCTGTCATTACTCAGTGTCTCTCCAAATGTCTCTTTTGTTTGTCACTAGTTTTCTCTCTCTTACGCTCTTAGAAGTAGTGGAGGTTTGTAGTTGTTTGTTAAACCGCAGTCCCCATCCACACAACTGGCCTTGAGCCTCTTGCCAGGCTGTCGTTGGAAATACGCATTTGTTGACTAAGTGACTTGCCGGATTAAATATAAATGAATGTTAAAATTAAAGTAGGCTTCTGGAATTTAGCTGTTGGTTGTTTTCCTAAGTATGAACGTGGGATACTGTATTCCCCCCTTCCCCGTTTCTTTTACAGCCTATTCCCATGTGGTGGAGAACACAGCGTTCTTTGGGGATGTGGCTTTGCGTTTCCCCCGTATTGTCCATCATTACTACGACCGCAACCCTGACTGGGGGGGCCTGCTGCGCTGGGGTTTGCACTTCTGCAACCACACTGGGGTGTTCTCCGGAGGGGCACACCAGCATGTTCTCTCCCTGGTGAGACTGGAGGGCGGACAGGGCAGAACTGGACGGAAACGATGGGCCTCTGAGTAAAATGGGAAAAAAATGTTGGGAATAGAATACTTTAGTAGGGATGATATGAAGCTGTCTGGTGTATTGCATTATTAACTGCTTATTACTATATTTTATAAGCATGTGGTCGGTATGTTGTTTTCCATGGATTTTCAGAATAGCTGATGACTTCCACTTTTATGTCTCTTAAGATGTCGCAGGAGTTGGGAATAATTGAGAAATCCCCAGACTTCACCAACCCATACCGCACTGAGAGAGATGACGTGAGTTATGCTGTGAAGCTAATCAACACCGATATGTTCTTGTAAGGCTTGTTCAAGAGAAACGCCTGAACATGGCTGAGACAAGCATCACATCCACTGACTGCATCTTGTTGCATCCTCCTGTGCTGTCCTACTTTACATGCACCTGTAATGAAAAAAAGTTCCTCTCCAAACACATTTTTGTTCTCTGATCTGATCTGGTGCAGGTGCTCCACACTGCAGAGGCTTTTCAGAAGGTCCTGAGGGAGGAAGAGAAGAGGAGGAGAAAAGAGGAGAAGAGGAAAGAGATCAGGAAGGGGCCCCGCATTTCTCGCTCTCGCACTGAGCTTTAATACTCTACCTCAACTTTTGGAAAGAAGAGGAGAAAGAGAGGAAGGAACATACATTTAGACTTGTCCTGAGTCCTAGACTCAGCAACTAGGTGGTTAGAACCTGAGGGCTCTGTCAAAGGGATGAAGTGGCATAAACATTAGAGGAAAGAGAAGACTGTGTGGCACAGGAATGAGCTGGGAGGAAGGAGAGGAGCTACAACTTTGGTATCACAAACTTACTGCATATAACTGCCCACTTGCAGTTATACTAAAACAAAAAACCTACAGCTCACTAGAGATGATAATGATGAAAATTTGATCACTATGTTGAAAATTTGATACGGAATGCTTATGTGGATAATTTAATAAGTTAAATGTACTTGAACTCATAATTTTAACAATAAATATCCAATGTTGTCTTTTGTGGTTAGATGCAAAAAACACAGTTGTTTTTGATGGTATGATCAAATTTGTCTTTTTTATGTTGCCATTCAACATGTTTTGAAGTATAAAGCTTGAATAGGTTCTGTTTGGTGTTACTTTGTCTTTCTTTTGCCTTTTCCTGAGTCAGCAAATTTGTTAGATTTTTTTGTTATTTTGTGGTCGATTTGTTTTCTGTAGGTGAATTCTGTTGATTTACAGTCTCCATGAGATTTGCCACTTGAGCCAAGGTCTTTCTTGTCCACATGTTGTTGTCCACATAGTTTAGAAATTAATAATGTCTTAGGTCGGTTACTTGTGGCAACCTCTCATCAGCTTTACGTTCTGGTTCATGTCACATTTGTTTCTATCCATAGATGAGCTTAAGGAAACTGCCATGTTAAAACAGCAGTCACCAAGAACAATGCCCTTTTTACATCTATATTTTGGCTTGTATATTTCTGTGTTGCCTATGGACACTAAAGAAAAATTGCTCTTTTTTGGTATTTACAAATATGTTGAGTGATGGTTTGCTGATCTTTGAAAATGCGACTCTACTGTATATGCAGATTATGATTATAATTTCTGAGATTATTATTACATTTATCAATTTATGAAGTTTAATACAAATAAATTACTATTAACGGTTACTTATTATATAATTAAATGTATTGAAATCTGAGTGATGAACGATACCGCCACTAGAGGGCAGTCAGGTTAATTTAACAACAATCACGAAGTCGTGTTCTCTACTTCAGCTATTGATATTTGGTTGGACTGTTCAGGCTCTCCGCCATAACCAGCGCTTCATTGACGTCGTTAGACAAGTCCAAATGTAGGCCCGAGTCTTAATCAAACGAAGGTCATGTCAAGTTTCGTGGATTCAGGTAGTCCAATATATTTTTATTAGCTAACGTTAGCTTTTATTTAGCTCAAAGAAAATAAAAAGGTTTTCAAGTCAAGCTAACGTTTACTAGCTACTATTGTGTTCACACCCATCTTGCCGATACTCTGCATATTTCTGAAATTATTGATGGTGCCATACCTATATGTTTCCAGTAGAATTTCGTTGTCAATTAATAAACGTTTTATACCGTAACTGTTTGAACAGGCAGACGGAATGAATAAACCACTTTCAACAACAACAAACTAGCTAGCATGCAAACTATACACAATCCTTCAATTGAAATTATCTCAAGTTTATCTTTTGATCGCTTTCTAGGTAGATTTTAGCAACTGGTTGTGTTTGAGCTATTCTCGCTAGTTAGTAAACAGTTTGCCTGTACATGGGGAAGCCGATGAACAACTGATTTTGCTGTTGCTGTAGATTCCTCGCTTGGATAGATATTGGGCGCATTCGAGTAGTTCACTTTAGTGATGTGCGAATCTCGAAAGATTAGTTCTTTTTGAATGAATCTTTTCAGAGAACTAGGCGTACTGAATCATTGCTCTAGAAGATTCGTTCAATTCTTGAATCAGTTATAATTGTGGAAGGCAATATGTGCGCTTTCCTTGATTTGTTAAATACAGTAGGCTGCTGAAGCACATCCATTAAATGGCCTCAGGCACACCGTCAGGAATCCAAGGGCCCGGGACAGAAATTAACGACTCATACCACGGGCTAAAAATAAATAGTAATGATATTACTGTCCAAAAAACTGGTTATAAAGTTTTAATTCATAACTAGGCCACATTCAAATGCCTTTGCTTTTATAACCTTTCATTAATCATGTCATACATTTTCAGTTCATAACCTACACAGTGACAATCAGCCACTTCTTAACTGCTACACATATTTTGACGTTCTCTTTTAGATTTTTCTTTCACTTTCTGTGCTCCTACTTTTAGCACGCGCCGCAGACTTTAACACCCTCTGGAGGGCCTTGCAAACCGCAACATGCAGCAGCCAAACCAGGCAGTAATGCAGCTCTCAATGGTGCACCTGTAGAAGTTGGTGAGAGTTTTTACAGACAGGAAGTATGATTATTTTTGGGCAGTTTATTACTGCCGAGTTTGCTTGCCTGGACTAAATAAGGTCATCTATTAATGCAGGTGCAACCCAACAGGCACAAAACATACTTGTTTACAACTGAAAAAGAAATAAGAAAATATACTTCAAACAGGAAATGTATAATATCAGTACAAACGATTGTGATGTTGTTTAGCCTCCACTACATTCAACATATATTTAAGTAGTAAGTGACATTTCTAAAAAGTTATAAATCTTTGTTGGCCTCTGCACATAAATGCTGTGGAAAGACATCCTATTTACATAATCTCCTTCATTTACTGGAAGAGCTGTGATAGGAGTATGAGTTCCATCTGTGCAGCCAATTACACCTGGAAACCCAGAATATTAACTGATTAGTGCCTCAAGTCTCAAATAAACATACTAAAGAAACTGATTTCTGCTAAGGCTGATACCTGCAATTCTAGAATTATTTTTAATGAGTCTTGTGGGTCTGGGACTTGGGAACACTACTAAAGTGTACAGAAAATGTTTCAGTGCAAGAGTCACATCTTTGACAGCCCGTAGGAGACTGTTGCCTTGGACATAATGCTCAGCATCACCAAAGTTATACAGAAAACTTGGTTCCAAACCAAGAGCATGTCCACGATGTATCATAAGAACGATATGAGGGCTGAGAATATTGTTCTGATAAATGATCGGTAGTGCAGAAAAAAAGTCATGCTCAAACTGAATCATTAGGGAATTCTAAAAAAACATCCTAGCGGGGTCTGATCACCCTCTCCCGACTGAGATTTCTGTCGAGTATTTGTGCGTTCAACGGGCTCTTCAAGAAAAGGACACACCACGTCTGACCAGCTTGACACAAACTCAGGGTTAGTTGGCTATAACCTTCTAGCGAGCAGGTCAGCTTCACGGAGTATGTTGCCATAGTAACTGACTCAGAAACGCTGAACTGAGTCTGTGAAACCGTTAACCCAGAGTTTCCATCAACTTTGAGTCAACTCACTATTTTTCACTAAACCCGCTTTATGAAATACCCCCACTGAGACGGAATTAAGAACTCGGATAACGACTCAGTTCACTTTTCTTCGTTGACCATAATTGATCACTGCCTGACATTGCCAAATTTCCTATTATGGTGCATATAAGCTGGTTCCATGGAAGGCCGAGTGTCTGCAGGTTTTTGCTCTTACCTGGGACTTCATTGATTAATTAGGTCCCTAATTGGTTTGGTCTTCTTCACCTAGTTGTTTAGGTCTCACTTGGGCATGAATTGAAAGTGGGAAAAAAACTCTATACACCAGTCCGTCTTTGGAATTGGTGTGACACGTGTCCTATGTCAGATGGTTCCTAAAACTTCTTAACATTATGAAACACATCCCTAAGAAGGCCGACGTTTAGGAAGAAACCTAGAGAGAAACCAGGCACAGAAGGGTGACCAGTCCTATTCTGGCTGTGCCGGGTGAACATATTAAGAGTCCAAATTGTAATAGTTAATAGATGCATGTGGGCTGAGCCCAGAGTCTGTTTAAGCCTAGTCCAGATCGGAGGCATGACCTGATGGACAAGGACAGGGACAGATGGGGCTATCAGCAGAGTGGCAGTTGAAATCGTCAGGTATCGTCTTGATCTGCACCACAACAAGGAGGACATGCTATCGACAGACTCAACTGTGCTAGCATGCTGGCTAATAGCCTGCGGCCTGTCTTGCACCCTATCTTATGGTGAGGCTATAGGAGTGAGACTCGTGTTAATGCAACTAGACCACAGAAGAGTACCACTCCAGCTAGGATGGAGTCTGTCGCTCTTCAGCAGATCAAGCCTGACTCTATATCTGGGCGAGTCCCAAAAAGAGAGCCATTTATCTACAAACTCTACCCCCTGCGACGGGAAGAACTCCGCTTTCAGCCAGTGATTGAGTTGCCTAAGTCTGCGGTAGAGCTCGTCACTACCCCTAGCTGGGAGGGGGGCAGAGACAATTACTCGATGCCGACACATCGTTCTAGCTAATTTACACTGATGCTATGTTCTGCTTCGTAACCGCTGAATGTTTCATCCTAACGTTGTTGGTGCTAGCGTCAATAACAATATCTCTGTACTCTATACTTGCCATTTTAGACGTCGCTGTTAAGAACCGCAGATTTGCGGCTACGTTGGTGGCTATGCCTCCCAGTAAACAGTGTACGATCGCTGGCCGAATTCTTTGTCTAATACTGCATGTAATGGAGTCGCCGATAACTCAAATTATAACTATATACGTTTTTCCGGGCCACCGGTAGAAAATGCCTGATAATCATTCCCCTCTGAAGACGGTTGGGGCCTTGACTCCGACTCCAGGGGGAAAACCTGTTGAAAATCTCAGTCGGCTCTAGCAGCGACCCAGGTTTAACTGGTCGACAGGATTTCCCCCCAGTGACCAAGAGAAAGTTCTTGCCCGGCTGCGGGAGCTGTGCTAGGGGGCTAACAACGCTATTGTTTCTTCCCGGTGGCACAGAAACAGTTTTTCCCATTTCTACACTAACATAATCCTTGCCTGACTTGCGTCTGAAGCCAAGCCTCTAACTCTGCTATCTTTAACTGAAGACGATAATTCTCCTATTTGGATTAATCTACTTTTTTCGCCTTCCATTAGTCTGTGAGGTTAATAGGAGTTGAGTTAGAACACATTTTTGGTGATGAGGGTCCGAATTCCAAAGTGCTCTGGGATTTCTATACAGAAATGTTTTGAGACGACAGGTTTATAGTTACAGTTGTATATTTTCTCACGACTATATCAAATAATGTGACAGACTGAAACCTTCTTTCAACCATTACCATGAAGGGACAGTTTACCGGACACAGATTTGTCATATTCTAGATTAAAAATGTTCTATGTAGAATTACCTTTTATATACAGTACAAGGCCCAGTCTGGAAATCAAGATGTTAATATACATGTACCTGTAACTAGTGATCGCTAAACAAGGCTTCATTTGTATTTTTTTGCAGCAGGATATTATGCTGGCAGATTTCAGATTTTCTTTATCACAATCAAAATCATCATTGAAATGTATATGGCAGTATAGTTAAAAATCGAGTCTGTAAAAAAAGAACAGACACTAAACAAACATGTTATGCACAGACTAGATTGCTAACTTTATTGCCTTCTATATTTATATTATGTCTTATAATTAGAAAAATGTATTCACAATTAGCGCTGCAAGCATAATATCCTACTGCTGGAAGAACGGTAATGAAGCCTCGTATGGCTAATACTATCTGAAACATCAGTGGAGGAAGTGAAAATTGCAATTGATTGCTTTGCATATTGTTTAGTGGGTAATTTTTGTTTACTTAGGTGGACGTATAGACCAGGCGTGGGCATTCATGTTTGTTATATATTTTGTCTATTTGTATAAATCATGATAATTTTAAGTTTCTTGTTTTTAATTAACAATTAAAGATGAACAGTAGCAGGAACAGCACCATCTAGTGGTCAGAATTTGCTAACATCAGGTGATATTAAATAAATAATAGGGGTGCGACCGATCAAACGTTGTAATGTTCAAACAACATGAGGTTCCTAAAGGCAAAATACCCAAACTGAAAAGCAGTTTTTTTTTTTTTTTTACAAATTTATAACCAACAAGTCCTAATCATCATAAAAAACGGTCAAAATGCTGTAACTTACTAGGGCACGAAATTAAGGTGTTTTGCTAACTGTCTGGAACGCAGAAGTAGCGTAGAAGCATGGGAGGGGCACGTACACTGTGAGAATAGACAATAGGCCATTTATCACCCCTATTAATGGCAGTAAAGCTTATGTGTATGGTATATAGACAGTATACTGAGCGTAAGAGCTGGATACAGCATGCTTATTTAACAATCACAATGATTCTAATTTTCTAGTTGATTTTGTCTACAGTTAGCTACTTTCAGCTAATCTCTTGAACATGCCCAAAATTTGTGAGCAACAGCCTGTCAGGAAACAGTGTCAAGTCAGACCTACTTACACAACACTATGTAATTCATAGTAGATATATTAATTAGTAGGCTAGTTTTTAGGCTTTTGCACTGATAGAAAAAATAGGAACTATTGCAATTCTACCATTGAATAATAAGAACCAGGCCTGTACTTGTGGTGGTCCTTTGGGTTTACTTTGGCTTGAGGAATGTGGGTCGGGATGTGTGGAGGATGAATACTATTTTAGAGAACTAAAACAGAGCTTGGAAATGATGCAATAAGCGTTTTCTAATACTTTGTATTTCCAGTGTCAAGGGCTTCTTTTTAAAGATGTATTATATATATTGGACCTACACACTTATTCAGCTGTTAACAGCATGTTTTATTTGTAGCTAGCCTAGCAATGTAAAAATCAAGGGATGATTTGATGTCAGCATTGAAATGCATGTCTTTTCTATTTGTTTGCTAAATATGCGGCTAATAAAATTGCAGTGCACTTGAAGCTGTGTTTTGTTACTAGGAAGTAATGTGTTTATGTCTATCCAGGAAGGAGAAAATACTCTCCCACTGATGACTTGTGGGAGAGCAAGGAGGATGACAGTGATTCCTCAACCACTGAGCTCCGGCTTGTCTTGATCGGAAAGACAGGATCTGGGAAGAGTGCCTCTGGGAACACCATCCTGGGTCACAGGCACTTCCTGTCAGAGCTAAGGGCCAGTTCAGTCACACAAGCCTGTGAACAAGGAAGCGCAGACCTGACTGAGGAGGAGGAAGGAGTCATGAGAACAAAGGCAAGAGTGCTGGTGGTAGACATGCCTGGTTTTGGAGACACACGCTTTGATCCTGAGCATACTCGTTCTGAAATGGCAAAATGCGTGACACTGTCTGCCCCTGGCCCCCATGCATTCCTCCTGGTTATCCCCCTGGGCCGCTACACTGAGGACGAGGATCGTGCCGTGGCAGAGATGGCTGACATATTCGGAGAGAGGGCAGTCTGTCACCACACCCTGGTCCTGTTCACCCGTGGTGATGACCTAGAAGGGAGAGGGATGGAGGAGTATCTGGGAGCCAGCGCCCCAGTGGAGCTGAAAGCTCTGTTAGAGAGGTGTGGGGGCCGGTACCACGTCCTCAACAACAGAAACCCCAGTGACCTGCAACAGGTTATAGGGCTACTGGAGAAGGTGGAGAGGATGGTGGATGAGAACAATGGAGGCTTCTACACCAACGCTATGTTCAGAGAGGCTGAGGCTGCCATCAGAGAAGAACAGGACAGGATAATGAGAGAGAGATGCCGGGGAGAGCGACAGGAAGGGGAGAATGTTGAGCTAGCCAAAAGGCGGAAATGGGATCAGGAGCAGATTGGGTGTGAGGGAATTGGTAGTAAGAGGGCTAAGATGAGGGGGCCACCTGAAGGGTCAGGGTTAAGGAAAATAGACCTGGAGAAAGGAGGAGAGGATGATGAGGGACAGAAGATGGAGGGGTGCACAAGACAGAGGAACGACCGTGCCATGGCCCTCCTGAGGGTCAGAGGCGAGAGATGGGGACAGCTGTTCAGGACCAGGCAGCAGGGCAGTAACAGAGTCCTGAGCAGGAGGCAGCCATTCCACTCTGCCCTGGGGCAGTTCAGGAGGGACGCTGCCCTCTCTGGGAAAGTCCTGGAGAAAGTCAAGATCCTGGTGGCTGCTGGAGCCACTGGCATGGCCGTGGGGGCAGTGTTTGGGGCGGCCGCTCCTCTAGCAGCGGCGGCGGGAGCAGCAGCCATGGGGAACACAGTGGGCTTCGCAGTAGGGCAGTTGGCTGGGGTGTCAGTGGCAGGGGGTACCGGTATGGGAAAAGTAGTGGGTGCCGTAGTGGCTGCCACCACGGGGAAAACGGCCATTGCATTCGGGGCTGCGACGGGAGGAGTAATTGGGGGATCTGTGGGCGCCCTGGCCGGGGCGGAAGCTGCCAGTCCTGGGTCGGCTGCTCTGGATGCTTTGGGCCAGGTGAGCCTAATGGGAACCGCGGCAGTGGGAGTTGCAGCAGGGGTGGGGGGGGCCTTGGGGGCAGGAGCTGCCCTTGGGGCCGCCCTGGAAGGTGCGTCTGTCACCACTGCCTTGACAGGGGTCGGCACGGCAGCAGGTGTAGTAGGTGTGGCTAATGCTCCCGCTGTCGCAGCGGGGCAGCATGCAGCAGCCACTGGGTGCAGTGTTGCAGCTGGAACCATTCAGTGTGCAGGGGCCACAGTGACAGACGGGTTGGCTATGGCTGGGCCTGTGGCTCAGGCTGGTGCGGCGTGTGGAACTGCAGGGCGGGTTGTATCTGACACCTGGGGCTCCATGGGAGCGACAGCATGCCTCATGACAGCAGTGGCAGAGATAGGTAAAGCTGCGGCAGGCATTGCCCTGGCTGGAGGGCTGGTGGTGAAGGTGGTGAAGGAGCGCATCAGGAACACCACCGGCTCTGCCGACGGCAACTTTTCTGAAAGGAAGTCCTATGAGATCTACTGGAACAAATAAAGAACATCCGGGCCTCCAAGACCACCACAGGAAAAAAGCAAAGGCCTTTCAGGGCCTTTCAAAGTTTGAATGCTGGTTCAATCAATATGCACATTATTACAGTTATCAGTAAATGCATGTGGCATATGTTTCTTTTTCTTGCAGTGGATGGTACATTTTTATTCAATGTTGTTTAACTCTAGCTCTAGCTTCCACAGTGCATGCAATTTTCGATGGAAATAACTTTAAAACCTTTTAATGAAAAACAGTATTGAGATTTTCGCCCTTTTGGCGGTACGATATTTCAAAACATTTTTAAGAACGAAGAGGATGTACCTGGTTCATTGAAACATATTATTAGTATGTATGAATTTGCAGTGCTTTGGCTTTATTTAACAAGGTTTTTATTTTTACGGAAAATTGCTTTAGGATATTCGAATGCATATTAAATATTTTATTTGTAAACTGTCTGTAATGTGATTGTAATTTCATGTTTGATTCACTGTAGATCTCCATATTGAACATTAATTAAAATATTCAAAGACAGGCAAGCTATTTTGATAAGTGTGTTGATTTGTATGTCAACCTTAGCTCAGGGCCATTCACTGCCTTTGGGCATGGTGATTTGATCCCTTACAACAGCAACTTGTCCCCAAAGACTGGCAGCACTGGAATCATGGTAAATATGCTTCTGACAAACCTATGATTTAGTTTATTATCATGACATACTAATCACAGACATACTACCATCCTTGCAATAAACCACCTAAATACAAAACAATGCATTATTTCTTGACTGTTGAAAGTCTACAAAATTAAATACAATTAAAATGACTAAACCCATTTTGAATATATATATATATAGTTACACTTAGTCAAATAAAAGTATGTTTAATGCCTTCTAATCCAATTTTGTACATTTTAATTAAATGTTGAACTAAGTGATTATGATGCTGAAATTCATATCCCGATGCGACTAAAAAAGTTTCATGCGTTCATTAGCTGCTGAATTTCATTGAAAGATGTTATTGGGCGGGGTCAATGCAAATGTCAGGAAAGCTTCTGATCGTTGACGTACTATCAGGCCACGGTAAGGGTGGCATTTCTATTGGACAATGGTGCCTGGTCTCATGACTTCAACGACATGGATTAAGCCTATCCGGAGTAGTTCTGCCTCACAAGCTGTGTTTGTAAATGACGTAATTCGTGGAAAACAAGATGGCGACGTGAAACTCGTAAATGTGTTTATCTAAATAGATATCTGCCTTTCTGAGGCATCAATTAAGTGTTAACATTAATCGGATAGATTAAGAGCATACGAGATAAGATAAAGGGACAACTGGCTTTGTTAACGATTGAAACATCTGGACTGGTCTTGATTCTGTCCTTAGCAGCCTGGGGTTAAAGCCGGGAGACGAGGTTCTGGGGATCACACAGGATGGACGGTAACGCCAACGTTAGTGGAGAGTACATCTCGACTATGGAAAATATGGACCCGACTTTGTCAGAACTTGGGGACGAATTTACACTGGGAGATATTGATGGTGAGTGACTTTTTGGACACAGCAAATTGTTTACAAAACTGTTATTGTGTATGTTTGTTTCTCCACGAACGGAAGTTTGTTGTGGCCTTTTTTTTGGCTCTGTAGCACAGTTGGGTGTCATTGTCAAGACAGTATGAATGTCCTGGTGAAAGGTATCAGCAATTAAGGAAGACTGCATGTAGGCAATTCATGTTTTTGCTTCTTGAGATGTACAGTAGGCCGTTTGTTGATAGTTCACATTGGTGTCAATTAGCTGTGATACTGTTGCTATTATCGATAAATTGACAGGTTCCTGCCAGTGTCAACGCAACTGACGTGCATGATGAAATATGGTGCGCATATACAGTATAATAAGGAATTGGCAGTAAACGGGTTCAGCTGTGGGAGAACCCTTTTTCTCTTTCATAGAATATTTTTCAGTGAGAGCAGAGTTCTGTATGATTCGCTGTCCCATAATAATATTGAAATCGTTTCAAAAGAATGAAAACATCTAGTTGCTGCAACAGGCCATTCTTAAACCATTTGCCAATATTGTTATGAATTGATAAATAAATGATGAACGCACATTGCCATATAAATGTTTTTTACAGACCTTAAAATAAAAAGTGTTTTTAAATCAATAGCCATTGTACTATTATTTGTCAAATGGTAGCCATGCGTAACTTGTATCATCAGAATTAATACCCTTGATATTGGAAAGGAGCATCAAGCTCTGCGCTTGCCTGCACTTTCTCCACCCTGTAGACTTAATAATAATATTTTTTAATGATAATTTTAATAATAATAATTAATGTATTTAATCTATAGCATTAGAAACGGCATGCTTTCCAGAGTCATAGTTTGAGGACCACAGAACATACCAGCAAGCCTACATCGCCAAAATGCATTACCATTTTTTATTTAGCTTATTTATTCATTCATTTGCACTTAAAAGGCATTTTGATTGCCATTTTAGTGTCATTTCCTGACAGAATCTTTTTCCACAATGTTAAATTATCAACAATAAAAGTATTTTATATTTCATCAGAAGTTACACCAAACAGAAGTTACACAATAAAAGTATTACAGTTTTCATCGCACCTGTGATTTATTCTTTTTATTGTAATGTGATTATACTTGCACAACAACTATGGCAGCAGGAATGTGATTAATTATAATTGTCCCATCATTAGTTTGCTTCAACCTGCTCACTTAAAGATCCCCATATGGACTGTATGGAGAGAGAATTACTCTTCGCATACTTATCAAAACAGCCATTTTGCCATTGGCACTGTGTGAATGGATGGGGATTTGGATACAATTCCCCGGCACAGGTCACCAGATTCCGACGAGTGAATGTTAAGTCACCAAACTGATGCGCTGTCATACAATAGTGGATAAATGGGACCCATTGCAGCGCCGGAACTAAGAGACCACTGGTGTTGTTATGTAATCCCTTGAAAAAAGAGAGGTATGCATAGAGTACTGGCCTGTTGACTTGGGTACAACAAAGGGGAAAATATTCTATTGTTTCATAGTTTAAATTTATACTTAATAATATATACTTAAAAATATAAATGCCCAGTATACAGATTTGAGAAGTTGAAGTAGATACGTTTATTTGATATGTTGAGAGAAATCTGATAGTGAAGTCTTAAACTGAAGTGGTTAAAAGAACAGCAAGATGCAGTACAAAGGACATTTAAACACTGTATTATTTGTTTATTGTTATACTGCATGTGATACTTAGATGAACAAGACTTGTTGGCTGATTTGCGCCAGAGATTTTAACAGGTGGAGATGTCAGTTGTCCAACAGGTACTCCCCAGGGCTATAGAGGTCTAAAGACAATGTCTTGCTCAATGTGTATTGGAGTGGAATGAGCGGTGATGCAGGAAGTCTGGTTGTGTTTGTCCTTCCAGCTCTATAAATGGAAACAGAAACAGCTCTACTCTCACAAGCCACAGTACTTCTTTGACAGTGCCATGTTAGTTTCCAGGTAAAAACATGTCAGGGAGTTTTTACTCCTTCCGCCAAAGGGCTCACATGTGTTGCACCTGATGATGCAGCAAGAGTTTCTTTTTGCTATTGTCAATCGAAAGTTGTATTTACATATTGCATAAAATGATATTTACATTTTATTATTGTCATAGCAATTGCTGTCTAAATAGGCTCACAGTTGAGCCTATTTATAGGCTAAATAAGCAGGTCATCTCTGCTGCTTCCTATATTTTCCACTTCAGGTTAGTGTCTAAAATGCATATTTGAGCCTCACTTTACATTGGAATTCTATGAGCCATAGGTTATTCTTCTTTCTAATGATCACCTGCAGAATGCTGCTCTGGTTATATAACTTATCTTCTCTACTCAGCGCAGCCCAAGAAAGCTGTCCTGCTTTGGTGTTTTTTTGCAGTTCTTTGTGTCACACTTGCTTCTGTGTTTGGAGACGTGGGGTCTGTTTTGTTCAGTGTCAGTCAATGATAGTCTCCTGTGGAGCCTCTTGGATTACAGGTTACCGTGCCTTTGTCTTTTGTGTGGTTCATTAAGGCTCACAAGCAGAACATTTCAATTAGTATTTGTATTTGACTAGCCTCTATTGGCATACTAGCCAACGCAACCTGTCAGAGACCATATTTTATTTATAGTCTATTACATATATTGCAGTTCACCAGCGGACTATTTTAAATCAATTTTGCTTAATTTTTGAAGTAGCAGAGGTCCCAAGCAGGGGCTGGACAATTATTATTTTTCAGCCACCCAGTATACATGTAGGGTTTTCAGCCACCCAGGCTACAATATACGTAGCAGCAACAATATCATGATTTATATCACTTGTAGTTACATAGGTGTATACAGTCCCCTCCAAAAGTATTGGAACGGCAAGGCAAATTCCTTTGTTTTTGATGGTCACTGAAGTCATTTGTGTTTAAGATCAAAAGATAAGTATGAGACAAGAGTTCAGAATTTCAGCTTTCATTTCCTGGTATTTAGATGTGTTAATTAACTTAGGATATATCACCGTTTGTATTAGACCACAGCATTTTTAGGTGAGCAAAAGTAAGGGAACAAATAATATTAAAGTAAATAACATTTTATATTTGGTGGCATAACCCTTGGTTGCAATAACTGCCTCAAGCCTGCAACCCATCGAAATCACCAAACTTTTGTATTCTTCAATTGTGATGCAATTCCAAGCTTTTAACACAACTTCTTTCAGTGTTTTTTTTCGGGGTGTTTTTCCCTTCAGTCTCCTCTTAAGGAGGTGAAATGCATGCTCTATTGCAGTGGTCCCCAACCTGGGGTACTAGGACCCCTGGGGGTACTTGTCCTCTCCACAGGGGGTACTTGAAAACCCTCATGACACCATAGGCTTACTAGTGAAATTAACATGAGGGGGTACATCAGGGGTACTCCAAGCAGAGCAAAATTCGGTCGGTGGTGCAGTAAGTTGAAAAGGTTGGGAACCACTGCTCTATTGGGTTAAGGTCAGGTGATTGACTTGGCCAGTCTAAAACCTTCCACTGTTTCCCCCGATGAAGTACTTTTGTTTTGTTGGCAATGTTCTTTGGGTCTTTGTCCTGCTGCATGATAAACTTCCTCCCGATTAGTTTCAATGCATTTCTCCGTAAATTGGCAGACAAAATGTTTCTGTATACTACCATCAGTTACAACATGAAAAAATATTAATGAGCCTGTTCCAGAAGCAGCCCAATCCATGACATTAACTCCACCATGCTTCACAAATGAGCTTGTATGCTTCAGATCATAAGCAGTTCCTTTCTTTCTCCACACTTTGGGCTTTCCATCACTTTGGTGGAGATTAATCTTGGTCTCATCAGTCCATAAGATTGTGTTCCAGAACTGTTGTGGCTCATCTCTGTACTTCTTTGCAAATTTCAATCTGGCCTTCCGATTCTTACTACTGATGAGTGGTTTGTGTCTTGTGGTGGGGCCCCTATATTTCTGCTCTCTGAGTCTTCTTCGAACAGTGGATTGTGATACCTTCACCCCTGCACTGTGGAGGTCGTTGGTGATGTCACTTACTGATGTTTTGTGATTTTTCACACGATATTTCTGTTAACAACTACTGTTGTTTTCCTTGGCCGACCTGTTTGACGTCTGTTGCTCTGTACACCAGTAGTTTCTTTCTTTTTCAGGACATTGTTGTGCTTGCTATGCCTGATGTTTGTCCTATGGCTCTGTTCGATTTTCCCTCTTCTCAGTTTGACAATAGCTTGCTTTTCTCCAATAGACAGCTCTCTGGTCTTCATGTTGGTTTTTCCTCTTTAACAAGAAATGCAGTCTTTATAGGTTTAAACCAAGGATGGAAACTTTGACTAGTCATGCAGAGCTATTTAATATTTGAACAATCAACCTAAAAGGCAACACATGGGCAACAAGAAACATCTGTCAATCACATCTGTAAGTTCCAATACTTTTGCTCACTTGAAAAATGTGTGGGTTCAAACAAAGGGTGGTATGTCCTGAGTTGTTTAAAACATCTAGATGTGAATACCAGGAAATGAAAGCTGAAATTCTGATCTCTTGTCGCATACTTTTTGAGGGGATTGTCAAACACTGCACTTTCCTGAAATGTAGTGTGTAGATCTTGCCCTGCCATTTCTACCTCTCTAAGATCCTAATTTAGCCTGAAAAGGGATTTTTAGTTTGTTAGGTTTGGGTTTTTTAACTGCTGATCAGAAATATAAGGCAGAGACATGGGAAACATCAAATAGTTGAACTAAGACTGCTTTTCTCCAGCTCTGTTCTTATCTTAGCGCCCTTTAACTCATTTTCCTTGTCTCCCAGGACATCTGTATTACATGTCCTTTCTCAAGGTTGGAGGCTTTTCTGTTCAAATTTAGTTGGTGTTCCAGAACAGTAGCAGGGTGTCAAATCAAGGCCGGCACCCCATAAACAGTATTTATTGCTTTATGTCAGCTACCTTGGACTGCCAGTAAACAGTTGAGTCACTGTACATCCCAACTTTAGGTCACTCTGGACTCTTCTCTTTCCATTATTGGCAATCTGTGATCTCTTTACTCAAGGCCAATTTCTAATGTTTGTTAATTATCAACATCCAGCATGTTAATAGTGAGTGAGGCCACCAAAATAAGTGTAAGCTACACCGCTGTCAGTTTGCTGGTGGTGTAACTTCTGATGCAGTTAATCAATAGACCCGTGTCTACGGTTTTCAGTGGTGGTTCCTGGTGAGATTCCTTTGACCCTTTCTGTGACAGGTCAGACTTACCTCTGTTAAAGAGCAATATCTACTAGATAATGTCTAACCATATCAGTCCGTTCGATGCTTAAGGACGTTTTTGTAGTCTTGGCATGATTTCATGAGTTATAATTCAGTACCCTTTTAGCTAACCCACAAGCTGAAACTAATGAAACCCTCAAATGTTATTTCTCCTCAGAGATGCTCCAGTTTGTCAGCAACCAGGTGGGGGACTTCCCTGACCTCTTTGAGGACCAGATGGCCACGGCGAGCTCCCTACAGAACGCAGCAAGCACCGCCCCACGTCCCGCACCTCAGACCCAGCAGACCCCCACCACCACGGTGTACCAGAACACCAACGTCACCCTCACTCCCACCCACACACTGGCACCCATGGCCATGCCCCTCACCCCACCTCAAACCCCCGTGCAGACGTTGTCCTCTGGGCAGCATCAGGTTCGCACCCCTCCCCTGCTCCAGCCCCGGCCTCAGATGCAGGCCATCCAGCCCCAGCAACAGTCCACCATCCAGGTCCAGACTCAAAGCATCCCCATGCAGACACACAGCTTCCCAGTGCACACGCTGGTCCAGACCCACAACCAGACCCTGCCAATCCAGACCCAGGCCCAGACAGTGATGATCACAGCCAACGGTGGCCAGTCCCGCTTCATCCAGAACCCTGTCATTTGCCACCAGAGCCCCACCACAGGCTTCCAAGGTGAGCATGTAACTGAACGCAGTCAGCTGAGATCGATTAGAGCGAATACAGTGGGTGTTCTGTAACAACCCATTTTGAAGTCAGAAGAGAGTAGGAAAGTGATCAGTTTGTAGAAGTACATGCAATTTCACATCAGTCAATCAACAGATGTATTTATGAAGCCCTTTTTACAGCAGCAGTTGTGACAAAGTGCTTTCACCAAACACAGAGGCTGAAACCCCACGGAGAAAGTGTTGAAACCCCAACCGCAGTGTTGAAGCTCATGCATCACTTTTTGCACAAACCGTCTTTAAACAAACAAATGGACGGCATTCGGATACATTCAGATTCAGGTCAACATACCACGACGTGAAGAATAATGATTAACATGGCATCCGTCATTATGGCCTCATGATATGGCAAGGCTAACTTTGGTGTTTCAAAATTCCATTTTGTATGTCAATCATTACATTTGGATGAGTTATTCTAGTATGTCATCCAGTGTTGGGCAATACTTGGATTGGCACACCAAGGAATTTTGCTATAGGCTGCAACACTAAGACAACAGCAATAAAGAAGTTTCAGCTTGGCCTGGCCCTTCATGGGACACGATAATGTAGTGTCGGCCTGGCCTGGCCCTTCATGGGACACAATAATGTAGCGTCGGCCTGGCCTGGCCCTTCATTGGACATGAAAATGTAGTGTCGGCCTGGCCTTTCATGGGACATGATATTGTAGTGTCGGCCTGGCCTTTCATGGGACATGATATTGTAGTGTCGGCCTGGCCCTTCATGGGATATGATATTTTAGTGTCAGCCTGACCTGGCCCTTCATGGTTGGCCATTTCTAATCTGACTTTCTCCATAGTCCTTCAACCTCAGATGCAGAGCATAATGACATCTCCACAACCCATGACCATCCAGCACCAGAGAATACTGCAGACGGGCCAGACAATCCAGACCCTCTCCACAGCGCCCACTACAGTCCACACCATGCAACAGCAGGTTCAACAGGTACCCGTGAGTATCACCCGTCAGAGGATTCTGTTAAAGCCTCAAATGTTGCAGCCATAGATCTTTTGCTTTGTGGTACCATGATTAGAACTGACCCAGTGTCCCTGGTCTCTTGCAGCTTCTTGTCCACCAGCCCCAGATCCTGAAAACTGAGAATCTGGTTCTGACAACCCTGAAGCCTGACGGCACACAGGTCCTCTCCACCATGCAGAACCCTGGGATCACCACCTTGACACACCCCATCCAGACCCAGACTCTACAGGTACCGGTATGTCTCTCTTCTACACGTCCTCATACTTTACACTGAACATGCTTCTTGGCCCATTCCAATAACTGCATAGTATTTTAGTAAATTTGTTGCGTTTCATAGGTCACCATTGTCTTTAATCACTCTTAGACTCTGATGGGCAGTAACATCCTGACCACCGTTCCTGTCATGATGGGGGGTGGAGACAAGCTGCCAATCAAACAGTTGTCGTCGGGGTCTTCCAACTGTGGAGGCGGGACCAGGCAGGTGATGGACCAGGGGATGGTGATTGGTCCAGGGGGCCAGGTGAAGGAGGGGGAGAGGAGGACCACCCACAACATCATCGAGAAGAGGTACCGGTCCTCCATCAACGACAAGATCCTGGAGCTGCGAGACCTGGTCGTGGGTGGCGACGCAAAGGTCAGCAAAACCAAGTGACCGTAGAACACAATACTGACTGTCCTTGACCTCGCAGGATCAGTGGGTGTAGTCTTATTTTGTTGTCCTAATTGAATAAGAAGTTGGAGAGTGCAGATTGCCAGAAGAATTCGTGTTTTAAATCTGTTTTATTATAAGATTACATTTATATATTCATTTTCTGTTAACAAACACATCACTTTAAAAAAGGAAAAAGCTAAATTGTTTTGGAAAGGAAGGGTAGGAACAGGCATGTGCATTTAAAAGGAAATGCTAGAACAATCTTGACATTTCACAGGTATCAAAGTCATTACAAAATCACAAGAAAAAAGACAGTCCTTATAGACTTGATTTAGTGGTTATTAAGTTAACATGTAGATTGACACATGGACCGCATGTTTGTACACAGATGCACAAGTCAGGAGTCCTGAAGAAAGCCATCGACTACATCAGATATCTGCAGCAGGTCAACAACAAGCTACGGCAGGAGAATCTGGCCCTCAAGATGAACAGCAAGAACAGTAAGTCATATAATTGTTAGTTTATTTATTACTACTGTGGATATTTTGGTATCCCGTTCATGTGCTGTTGTAACTCTGGGTTCTGTGACTCTGTCAGAGTCAGTGGTGCTGTCTGACGATGTCGAGATGAAGCCAGAGGTGATGATGATGATGTCACCTCCTGCCTCCGAGTCTGGTTCGGGTTCTCCTCATGAGTTCTCTCCGTACTGTATTGACTCAGAGCCTGGCAGCCCCTTATTGGACCATGAGCAGGTGCAGTGATGATGATGATGATGATGATGTGTTGTTTTGGGCGGGGGTGTTTGTTGAGAGTTAAACTTCAATGTACAAAAGTATGTTTCTGCCTTCTGTCAGTTGAAGAGTGAGCCTGGCTCGCCCTCCTCTGTCGGAGTGATGGATCGCTCTCGTCTTCTCCTTTGCGCCATCACCTTCCTCTGCCTCTCCCTCAACCCCCTGCCATCTCTCCTTGGATCTGAGGCCCAAGGCAGCTCCGGTTTCTCCCCCACACACGGAGCGTCCAGGGGCCTGTCCTCCTTAACCAGCCAGACCCAGAACGTTGGTCAGTTATCTTCTGCTTAGGCACTGACGATAGAAGCCAAGCAGCTGCCTTATCGCACGTATGGATGGTACTGGAATACAGAACATACACTGACTCCGCCACGCTCTCTTTCCCACAGCGTCCTGGCTTTGGTGCCTGTTGCCGTGGGTGACGGTTTGGGTGTTGAGTGGTGTTGGGGCGGTGTGGGGCTGTGTTCGGGTCCTCTACCTCTGGGAGCCTGTCACTCCCCTACACTCACCCAAGTCCGTCTCCTTCTGGAGGCACCGTAAACAAGCCGACCTACATCTCCAGAGGGTGGGGACACTTTGCTTTTTGTCAAACTATGTCAACTCACCACATTGTTGCCTTTTGTCCTTTAGTTTAAACCCTCTCTCTCTGTGTCCATAGTTGCATTGACGATGACCAAATATTCCTCCTCTGTCCTACAGGGTAACTATACCGAAGCTGCGGCCAGTCTGGAGACCTGCCTGTCAGTCTTGACCAGAGCCCTGCCCACCACCCGCTTGGAGCTCCTCTTCTCCCTCTCCTGGAACATGATTCGCTACACCCTGCATCGCCCCACCCCTCTCGGCTGGCTGGTTCGCGTGGTTGGTGGGAAGCATGAGGGGGAGGAGTCCAAGACCAGCGCCCGGGACGCAGCTCTGGTCTACCATCGTCTGAGCCAGCTGCAGCTTACAGGTGAGTACTGAACCATTTGCGTTCACGCGGATTAAGAGGAGTTCTAGTCGGCATGACCACACAGCAGTCTTCTGATGCCTGTTGCCCCCCCCCCCCCCGTAGGAAAGCTTCCCCACCGCAGTGGTCTCTGGGCTCTGTCTCTGTCTATGAGTGCGGTCAACCTCAGTGACAGTGCACAGGGCAAGATGGCTCCCGCCCAGCAGGCCCAGATCTACGTCACCACAGCCATAGCCCTGCGCACCCTGCTGGGACACCACCTATCTTGCCTGCCTGTGAGTCTCTGACATGCCTCCCCCATTACCGACCCTTCACATCTCTCTATCACTGCAATGATAATTATACCTCTGGTGGAAGGCACTCACTGTCCTTTATCTGTCTGTTTCCCAGGGTTACCTTTTAAGCTGTGCTGAGGGTGTGGCCAGCCAATCAGAGTCCAAGCCTATCACTGACTGTCTGCACTGGCTCTTCACGCCATTGGGCAGGCAGTTTTTCCTCAGCTGTGATTGGTCTGTGAAGTCTGAGAGCAGAGAGGGTGTTTACACTTCTCAGAGAGACCCAGGTATGAAAAATAAAGTGGAAGGAAGTGAACAAATCATGCATGCAAATAGTCAGTTGAATTCTCTCTCCCCCCTAGCTGACCCCATTGCCCAGCTACATCGTAGTTTCTGTGAGAAGCTGCTGGAGAGAGCGGTGCATTCCCTCATCCAGCCCCACACCGACACCAAGCCAAGGAACAACTCTGGGTACGACCAGGGTCCTCACAGTGCCCAGTCACTCTCCTGGTACTTGAGCCACATCGTGTACTTCCACAAATTGATCACTTTTCTACTGTCTCTCTCACTCTGTCTCCTGAATAGGGAGTTCTCCAGTGCCTTGGAGTTTATACAGCTGTTGAACGGTTGCACGGAGGAGTCGCCCTCCTCCTCTCCTTCCTTCCCCGCCCCACCCAATCACACGACCGCGCCAGGTACTGGAATGCCCACGTCACTGGGAGCCCGCCGAGCTCCGTGTGGGAGGGAGACATTCATTTCCAGTTTCTGTATTTCGAGTTTCTAGATAATCCTCTTTCTGTCCTGTTATTGTCTGTAGATATTTTTCATGCTCATATGTACATACTTTACTGTGCAAAAGTTTCAGGCATCTGAAAGTTGAAATAAAGTCATTTATTTGTATAGTAAGTGTTTGTTTGTAAAAAAGTGTGTGTGTGTGTGCGTGCGTGCGTACACTGTTTCTTTTTTGTGAAAACACTTACTACCCAAATTGATGGCCTTAGTTTGACTTTCAGGCGTTAAGAGCTACATACTTCATGAAGAGATCCATAATGACGTCTGTAATCTCTGTGCTTAGTGGCTGAGCCAGTGAGTCGCTGGTGGGCGTTAGTCCTAAAGGCCGCTATCCATTGGCTACAAGGGGATGATGTCGCCGTGAGGTTACTGGTTTCTGAGGCGGAGCGCATGCCCAGAGCTCTACACACTCTGGAGTCAGTATAACATGGTTGTGTTTGTAGTGGGTGTGCATGTGTATATGGCATTAGAAGTATTGTCATTATTGTTTCTGTTGTCCCACAGCCATCCACTGCCCAAGGCGGTCCTGCTCTTGTGTAAGGCTGTGAATATGAGCCTGTCTCCACTGAAAGGGGATGGGACAGTGGCATGTCTGGCTCAGTGTGACAGGGCCAGCGGCCACCTGCGAGCCAGCATCTCCATCCCCCTGACCACCCAGTCTGGCAACTGGCTCAACAAGGTACCCAAAACAGGGCTCAGGGACTTTATAGGTTATTTGTAATTTTAACCAACTTGAACAATTCTGTATGTATCTGCACTGTGTGTGCGTGCGTGTGCGTGTGTGTGCGTGCGTGTGCGCGTGCGCGCGCGTGCGTGCGTGTGCGTGTCATTGCGTGTGTCTGTGTGCGTGTCATTGCGTGTGTGTGTGTGTGCGTGTCATTGCGTGTGTGTGTGTGCGTGTCATTGCGTGTGTGTGTGTGTGTGTCATTATGTGTGTGTGTGTGTGTGTGTCATTATGTGTGTGTGTGTGCGTGTCATTGTGTGCGTGTGTGTGCGTGTCATTGTGTGTGTGTGTGTGTGTGTGTGTGTGTGTG